>JBBPCY010000035.1:3197706-3214767 GCA_037974405.1 Brachyalestes nurse
GAGGGAGAGAGAGGGAGAGAGAGAGAGAGAGAGAGAGAGAGAGAGAGAGAGAGAGAGAGAGAGAGAGAGAGAGAGAGCACCACTTAGAGAGAGGGGGAGTGAGAGAGAGTCAGAGAGGGAGAGAGAGGGAGAGAGAGAGAGAGAGGGGGCACCACTCAGAGAGTCAGAGAGGGAGAGAGAGAGAGAGAGAGCACCACTTAGAAAGAGGAGGTGTGAGAGAGGGAGTAAGACATACCGAAAAGAGAGAGAGAGAGCACCACTTAGAGGACCGCTGGATCTGAGCGTGACGTCACACATATATATATATATACACACACACACACACACACACGTGCGCGCGCGGACTTTCTGCGTGGATAATTCAAAACACATTGTCGATTGTCTCTCAGAGTTGGCAAAAGTAAATTAGAGGGAATTTCCAACTATTTTTCAAACTTTATGCATAATTTAGTCGTCCAGAAGTAAACAAAGTGATTCACAGTGATTCGATGTCAGATGCTTCCTTGCAGAGAAACTTACAGACTAACATTTCTCTTCACAGTGGTGATCAAGGGAACCAGGGTTCGTGATGCCCATGAAACAAATCTAACCATGTTATCTAAACATTTTATTTACGTCAAAGGCACCAGTGTGTTACCTACAAGTGAGCTTTTGAACACCATATGGACAAAAGTATTAGGACATGCCTGTTTGGGCTAGGCCCCTTACTTCCAGTGAAGGACAATCTTAATTCTTCAGCAGACCAGGACATTTTGGACAACGCCATGCTTCCACCTTTGTGGACACAGTTAGAGGAAGAACATTTTCTATTCCAGCATGACTGTGCCCTAGTGCACAACGCAAGGACCATAAAGACATGCGCTGTGTCTCAAATCGCGCATTTGCACACTTCAAACACTGTTTTAGTGCATAGTGCGTTCACACTGCCAACCAAGCTAAAACTCACTGAAAGTACTCATAACAGCCAAAAACCCAGTGTGAAACGATGGACTCACACTAAAGGGACGGCATTTTGACTACGTAGCTGAAGGGGAGGGACTTTCAATAAGTTTTCAGAGTTGAATAATGGCGGCCAACAGCGAAATGCCGATGCAAGCCCAAGCGGAGGCAACTGTTTTGTATAAATGTAAGTAACGTTAATAAAATTTTACTGATGTATACTGGAGTGTGCTGCCTGTCACTCTCTCTCCCTCTCTTACGACACTCATTCGTTTGAGTTTGCGATTACATCGAGAAGAGTTTGTACATGTAAATGTTAGCAGTTTTTAGCCGGTTACGCGGTCGTAGATAGGTTATACATGTTATAAATGTTCTAAGTTGTAGTTTGTACATCTTTACTTACTCGTTGTTGTTGAGTCTGTCACTTCCGCTAAGTGCAAAACGTCAATGTTCCATTCGGGACAATACTTACCCACGGCCGTGTGCACTACAGAAGGAAGTGCTAAGTGCGCACTAGGCGCTACATTCCAGTGCACTCACGTAAGTGTGCGATTTGAGACACACCTATGAGTTTGGTGTGGAAAAACTTGAATGGCCCACACAGAGCCCTGACCTCAACCCCATCCAACACCTTTAGGATGAACTCTAAAGATCATAGAGTCAGGCCTTCTCGTCCAACATCAGTGCCTGACCTCATAAATGCTCAACAGAATGAATGGGCTCAAATTCCCACAGAAACTCCAAAATCTTGTGGAAAGCCTTCTGAGAAGAGTGGAAGCTGTTTAAGCTGCAAAGGGGGGACCAACTCCATATTAAAGTCTGTATATTTTAATGCAATGTCATCAAAAAAATATACCTTAAGCCAAAAGCTTCACAAAACAATTCAAACACCAAGCAGTGTATTTCATGTACTATGTCTCTGGTTTTTACAGTCATCAAGCTTTCGAGTTGTCTGGTTCCTCTCACCAGTGCTGGCCACACATTGTGAATTGTCCATTACACATCAAATCACCCTGAATGATTTTGTAAAGGTTTCATTATGCAGATGAAATATAAACAATGTGAAAACAAACAAGTAAACAAAGTTACCAGAAGGGTGTATTCTGGACCAGATAATTAGACACAGTTTGCTTTAGAATAATAGAACACTTTGTGTGTTTGTTTACTTGTGTGTGGGCGTGTGTCTGTGTGTCTGTTTACTTGTGTGTGTGTGTGTGTGTGTGTGTTTGTTTACTTGTGTGTGGGCGTGTGTGTGATTTAGGTCACGGATACTTTTGTGGCTAGATTTAAAATCAGGTATTTGGCTATAAAACCATTGTATTCCAGTCAGCATTCATGAGAAAATCCCTTTCTTATTACACTTTCGTAATATTTTTAACCTCATTATTTAGGAAACTGCTCAACACACTCTCTTGTAGGTTTGACCTGCTTGTGCCTGCTCTGATGCACTGAATCATACAATTCTGTTCTTAAGCCTCTCAAATGTATGAAATCTTACTTGTTTGCTGTTTTTTTTAATGCAGATTTTCCATCCCACTTTATTCCTTAGCATCGAACAGGCTGTTCTTCTTACTGTGCCTTCAAGACTGGTTCTGATTGGCCGTGTATTGTGTCTCTTTAATATGGAGCTGGTCCCCCCTTGCAGCTGTAGCAACTCCCACTCTTCTTGGGAGGTTTTCCTCAAAATGTTGAAATTTGTGCCCATTTTGTGCCCATTTATTCTGTAGAGCATTTATGAGGTCAGACATTGATGTTGAATGAGAAGTCCTGGCTCGCAATCTCCGTTCCATTTCATCCCAAAGGTTTGAGGTCAGGACTCTGTGCGGGCCAGTCAAGTTCTTCCACACCGAGCTCATCCAGTCATGTCTTTATGGAGCCTGCTTTGTGCACTGGAACATAGTCATGCTGTGATAGAAAATGTCCTGATATGCTGAAGTATTTTTCTGAAGTATGGCGCTTGCCCAATCCCTAAAAAACAAGTGTTTCCTAACATTTTAGTTTATGTTTGTTTCACAAATCCAGTTAGATCAAAGTGGTTCATTTTGCAGATTAGTTTGTTGGTATGGAACATGTGAATTGGGTCTTTTATCAGGTTTTATTGGTCTTATGTTCCAAGAAAAGTGAATTATATTATACAGGTCATTAAATGGGCACTTGAAGATTGGCGGGTGAGCGCTGGTTCAGTGGAAACTGCTTTAGAGGAGTCACAG
This sequence comes from Brachyalestes nurse, assembly GCA_037974405.1. Taxonomy (NCBI): domain Eukaryota; kingdom Metazoa; phylum Chordata; class Actinopteri; order Characiformes; family Alestidae; genus Brachyalestes; species Brachyalestes nurse. The sequence continues at coordinate 3,200,856 of JBBPCY010000035.1, forward strand.
GTTGGTATTTTGAAATGGCTCATCAATATTTGTCTGAAGCCTTCTACATAAACAGTCTGAAATTAGGCGAGGTAAAGGTGGTATGCGTGAAAAGGAGATGAAGAAATATGATTTATCTTGAGTGCAGTAAATACTGTGTTAATACAGCACAGTATTTCGTTAATACAGCTGTACTCCTTTCATGAAAACAAAGCTGTGAATGGAGGTTCTTTCATGAACGGGTCAGTTGATATCAGTGATCTCACCATATTTTATTTGTGCAAACAGCCACATAAGAGCAAGAGACAGTCTGGTAGGTGTTGCTGTACAATTCAATACTGTTTTATACTGACTTGCGGCAGTTGGTCCCTATTGTTAGTTTTATTTGTTTGTTTATTCATTTCTTTTCATATCTATGCTGCCAGTTCTTAGTCATTTATGTATTTATTTATTTATTTATATTATTTTCTTAAATACTGCTCTCGTCCAGCTGATAAATCTCCACTTGATATCACACTTTATTTATTTGCTTGATTAACTTTTACCTGTGTTTACATTTATATCTGTGTTCAACAGATGAGTATCTACAGAGCTGTTCTAACACAAATGAGGAACATGGCATTTCAGTTGGAAATTACTCACTGATCTGGTCTTTGGGCAGTCAGACTAAACGGAATATGCAGCGATGCATTAAAAATTCCCTTGAATCAAATGTGTACATCATTTCTGTGAAACACCATTTTGTCTTTTGGTTCACTTACTTTTGGCAGCAGTCATGTTTATGTAATACATTTTACAGGAAAAGGTGTAAGTTTTTGAATGGAGTGAAATCAGTGTCTCAGTGCAGTTGCAGCATCTCAGGTTTCTCTCTCGAGCTCGAGCTAATGCTGGCGAAAGTCCCGACACGCAGACATAAAGCCGGAACACTGAACAGCTTAAAGCCTTCAAAGCTCACCCTGGAATGAGTTACTCTATATACCATCTATTAGTCTGAAGTATTTTGAGAAGTAAGCCCGAGTTCGTTCTAGTCCGAGTCTCTTAGACGGGGATGTGCTGGGAGCAGAGAACATCTGGTTGTACAAAGCTGGTGATTTGGGGGCTGACTGTGCGACAGACCCCCCATGTGGAAACAGGTACTGCCGCGTATAACAGCTCACCAGGCCTGTCTGGTTTTCAGGAGATTCATGGAGGATGGATGTCTAAACAGAGGTGGGAGGAAGAGCTTAAACCCATACTCAAGTAAAACAAAACACTGAGTCAAGTAGAAATGCAGACGAGGAGACACTTTAATATTAGGTTTAACATTCGAAAAAAAGCACAAATTTGTCAATGTAATTACGCAACTATGCTGTAACTTGGAGGGAACTGATAGATTTAGAATTTGGCAGACACTCTTATCTTAAAGTGATTTACTTCTGTGTTTTGTAGTCCCTCATACTACTAAGCCTTGTTAGTTCTCTATCAGGGTCCTGTCAGATTACACACACATAAGACAGCTGTTTTGGGGAAATTTGTGTTGTGTTAGTTCAGTGAAGAGGAGGGTCTCCGTTTAAAGACAGTGAGAGTCTTAGCAGTTCTGAGAAGTTCCCTGCCAAAGCAGAGACTAGGATTGAAGTAATGGATAGGGCCACATATGTGTGTCCATATGTTTATGTGTTCCATATGGATGTAGCATGAGGGAAACCCAAGGTCCAAGCAAAATTTCCTGCATCGTGGTACATTCAAGTGAGTCTTGTATGTAAAGAATAGTTTTGAGTTTACGATGCTCACTCCCATAAAACCGGACTCTGTGGGCGGACTAGTATGGTTGTGTGCCGTCCCCCAGTACTCTTCCTTTTTTCTGTGGCTTAGTTGTGTTTTTATGTTCTAGATTATGATTTTACAGCTGTGTTAGGATCACTAAGTGACGTAGACTAGGGTGTGTTTTGACCAAAATTCGGGTTACTTCACTGTTATAGGAAAGGATCTATGTTGTAACACTAGGACCCCCTGTATACAGTTTCCCACTTACTCCAACATGCAATCAACCAAAACATATCTGGAGTCCAAGTTTTGCCTCCTTAGTTTAGAATTGTAGCTACAAATCTAATATTGCTCACAAACAACAGACACCTAAATCTTTGTGTAAATACACCCCCCCCAAAAACCTCATCCAGCTCTTCATTAAGGTAGATTTAAGACTCAGTGTGACTTTCTGCTAATTGTCTCAACTTAGACAACAACATGAAAATTAGCGCTCTCATACCAGAGATCCTCACTATGCACTTGTCTTTGCCACAAAAAAAAAATCTAAATTCTACATCATGTTTTTGTGTGAAAAAAAGACTGTGTTATCTAAAAATAATAATGTTACGCGGTGATGTTTTTGTTACTTTTAGCTCACAGTACATCATACTGTGTCCACACTGGGGAATGACTATTGAGGGAACTTCCACAAACACTGCAGCAGTTTGGGCCTGAAGTGTTGACTCTGTGCTTACTGTCTAGTTTGTGAATATACCTTACCTGAATATACCTTTTTCCTTATATATATATACACACACACACCACACACTGCACACTGCATACATACGACTGCAAGCTATAAAACACCTCTGATGCTCTGACGTCTGCCCTCAGGCTTCAGTCTGTGGAAGAACCAAGAGCTGAGCTCTGAAAAACCACATACATGGTCACCAACCTTGGTGGCTCTCTTGCTTACACTCTGATGAATGGCAATCCGTTTGCTGGACTCATTGTCTCACAATTAAGGCAATAACATCAGTCCAGAGTTATGCTAAAAAGCCAACCCAGGAGCACAAGACTCTTCACATACAGAAGCAACGATATCATTTAGACTGAGTTTGAATGTTAGAAAATTAGATTCAGTGCTGTTTTGCAGCCCCCATCTTCTTAAATGAACAAATATAGGGAACATAGGATGAGGTCATTTGGCAAAGGAGGAAATATTCATATTACAGCCAAAGGAAGGGCCTGTATAATATTACTAATGACACCAAATTAGTTAATGGATGCTAACATGACAGCTTATAAGACAGAAAACAAAAGGCAGGATCCTGTTGATGAAAGAGAATTGGGATTATGTATAAAAAGGATGTATTTTTAATGAACATAGGGGGGATGTTTCCAGCTATAAGTGGTATAAGAGTCTGCTGAGGGTCCTGTGGCTCATTAGCAGCCTTTAATAATAATACAAATAATAATAATAGTAACAATGGAAACTAGTAATACTACTATATATTCCACTGAGAGATCCAGTTTCCTTTCACAGTTCAAAGATATGTATGCTGGACGGATTGGGATGCTAAATTCCCTCTGATAGTAATTAGTATTAGTACTTTTAGTATTTTTTAGTACTTTTAGTATTAGTATTAGTATTTATATAGAATCATATTCTTTTGTGTATTTATCAAATGCACCGACATTTACCTGTGTCCCTTTCATAGCTGACACAACATTTAGTTGTTCTATAATCTATAGGTGTAGATTCGGCTGGGGTGGGGGGTTACGTGAAGGGTCAGTGTTTGGAAGGGGATGAATTGCGATTGCTCAGGGTTTCAGGGTTTGACACTCGGTGCCAAGACCTAATGAGACCTTTGGTTTTAATACATGCAAGCACTGTGAACTGCTTGTAATGTAAAATAAATTTCTAATGCTGAGGAGAACATTTCAATATAAAACTGTTATCTTTTAATGAACTGAATAAAGAAGTTACAGCAATGTCATGATGTAGTCTGGGGGTTCAACATGTTTAAATAGAATTATAGTGCTTTGAATTGGAAAGTAAAATATGAATGTTTTGCATACTAAACAGCACATTTTTAACATATGTTGGGTCAGGTGGTATGAGCTGTGTGTCTCTCCACACACACCAAACCTGAATCAAAACCTGCTCCACTGCACTGATCCATAAAACTGACTGTTTGATATTTGAGGCCTGTATATGTGTGTTCTGTTGCAGTGAAGGCTTCAGAAGGGTAGCTACATTAATGCCTCAATAATTGGACAGAAATATTGACAACCAGCTACATTTGTGTACCAAATAATTGTCAGCTATTGCTAGTCAAGGACTTTTTGAAAAATGTTATACAAATTTCTGTAATATTTATATATATAAGAGAAAAGGTATATTCAGGTATATTCACAAGATAAGAGTAAACATTTCAGACTTGAAGGCCCAAACTGCAATGCTTGATGAACATCATATAACCCTAATATGACTGGTTGTGCAAACAGCAGGAAGAAAAAAAAACACTTCACAATTCAGAACACCACAAAAGACAAAGGCACTTCCTCTTGCCTGCCATTTTTCACTTTCGATTTTTTTAAAACAGCTCATTCTCAAATGTATGAATCCTCCCGTGTTTCAAAAACTCTAGGGGTGCTTCAGAAGTGGCCCAAAATCTCCAAAAAGTCCAACATCTTGAACGTATAAGGGCTTATGCTGAAAAGCAATACTGGAGCCTGAGAGCCAAGCGCTTACAGCAGAGTACTAAAATCACTCAGCTTTCTTCCAAGCATTACATGACCTAACCTGCCGCTTGTGCTCCATATTTCTTAGCTTTTCCTTTTTTCTGGGTCACTCTTTCGGAGGGAGCGGAGCCATTTCTAAACAAGCTTTGGGAGCGCTGGAGGGAGGCCAGAGAGAGTTGAGTAAGGCTTGATGGCTTCAGTATTGCCAGCATTGACTGACCTCCAGAGCCAGAGTTCAGGAAAGGAGTAGGAGGAAGAGAGAGTGAGAGGAAACAATAGGTTCACTAACAGAGGCTGGGAGCAAAGGGTTAAACAAGCACAGATGGAGGTGAGGAGTGTGTTGGGGACTGTCACCCTGTGAGAAATGGCGATCACTTCTGTGGGACCATCTCAGAACCCGTTCAGATGATATCTGTATCGAAGACTTTATTATTCTCTGCTCTTTGCCCCACCGTCCACACAAAAATGTATTAAAAATGTAAAATTCCATTCAGTTCTATTCACTCGCCCTATCTCACAAAATAATGTTAGTGGGAGGACGTGTAAGACATTGCTTAGGACCACCAGTGTCACATTTGCTGTCGTTTTATCATCTTGTCCTGGCCTGGTGTGATCATGGGCGCGTTTTGCTTTCTTCATTCCTCCGTGGACAGATAGATCAGGGCTCAGCAGTTACAGCTGCCTGCAGCAAATGCACTGCCGCAAGACAGCAGCCATGAAGCTCACACAGCTGACGTTTTTGCAATTTTGGAGAACAACATGCTTGATATTTCCTTCAGTCACTTTCATATCCCGACACACCCGTGCCGTGAGGAAAAAAAAATGTATCTTGTACTGAGTTGAACTTTGCTAACACTGTTATTTGTTTTGGCAAAAGAAGAACAAAGAAAAAAACAACAGAACAGAATGATGAGAGGGAAATACACATTTTCCTCAGTAAGCCTTTAAACAAAGCTGTAGCAGCTGACAAATTATCAATAGTTTGAGATGTTACATTATGAAATCTGGCTGTCGCACATTCCAAAATGAAAAAACCTAAAAGGTGCCAGACAGGTGTCGTGTGAAAATCTGGTTTAAGCCAACCTTTCGAAGTACTATTTTTGGTGCTATATATTAGAGGCAACTGCTAATAAGAGCAAACCTGGGCATTAAAGGATATCAACCTTCACCACATAGTTCCAAAACCTCCTAACTGAAGTGTATTCGCAAAACATTTGCATATGTCCTCTATTTAGTCTGTGTTGAATGTATTACATGTTTTATTATTAGATAGTTTCATCAAATAAGCTTTATATTTTGTTATCTAGATCTTACAATATGTGCAAACTTACAATGTATTGACTTTTTTGATGAAATGGAAATATTATTCCAGATAGTTTCCCAGTTAGGTTCCAAAACACATGCACCAAGCTCCCTGCATGTGGGGGATGGTTGTCTAAATAGGTACCCCAGGAAACACCATACACAGAGGGTAGAAAACATAGGATGTACAGGGGAAGGAAAAAGAGTTGCAAAGGTCATCAAAAGACCATGAACCAGCAGAACTAAAGGTATGAATATTTTTATCTAATGTGGAAAAACAAAGGGTTTAGAGTCTGTTAAGAGATCACTTTGGAATTTGCAAGTATCATCCAAAATTTGACTGCTTGACTGTTTCTATACATTCAAAAGGCATGTAATGTGGACCCCAGCTGAAGTTGTTAACTCCGTTGTGTAATACTGACAAATGGTAGCTCCTGTGGTCTGAGAGGAAGTACCAGTTCCTGCTCAATGGATCACCAAGAGATTTTAGAGAAAGATTCAAACCATATCTTTAAGAATCTTAATTGGAAAGCCCAAAAAATAAAAATTGAAATTAGAGAGGGCTAGCCTACCATAGGACCTTGGATGCTGCAGATTTATATTTTAGATCTTTTATTATTCCCTATGAAATTTGTACAAAACTATAAAGAACTCTTTTGGAGGAATCAGTGGCAGAAAATGGAATATTAACCTGTGGGAGAACATTCATTTTTGGTACTGAAATCTTACCACAAAGGGAAATTTATAAGGAAGCCCACCTGTCCAGGTCGTTCTTAATCAGTCATAGCATTGCATTGAAGTTATGTTAACTAATACCTTTTATCTACAGAATTGACGGATTGCCCTAAAGAATGCTCTTAAAATCAAAGCGTTATTCCGAACTTTTAGACCTGATTAGGCAAGAGTTTGATGACTGTTTCAAATGTGAAATGTGAAATTTCAGAATTTTCAGGAATACCAACTTCCATGTGGCGAGGCTTCAGTCTTCAGTGATTGAGAGCAGAGAACACCTTAAAAAGATTTCTACAGAAAGATTGGTTTATAGTGTTTGGGATAAACTGGAATCAAAACATCCCTAGTTCACTGAAATATGCTCCATTTGAAGCCCATTGAAAAAAAAATGCTACTCTAGCGTGGGATGCTAATGGACTCTAATGGAATGTTTACAGTCTCCCGTCCTTGGTTATTGCACCATTCCAAAAGCAACAGTTGTGTCTTATTACCACCGGTGGCTTAAAATACAACAGCAGAAATATGTGATAATCGCCAAGTGACTTTCAAACTATGAGAGCCAGCTGCAAAAGGAAGTGTGTTAGCCTGTGTAGGTCATTTCCCGCTCTAGTACAGCGACTCCCTCAGTGTCAAAAGAGGCCATAACAAGCTTGTTAGGCGGTGAGAGGATGACGTTAACACTTTGCAGACAGAACACAATGACCCATATTCAGCGCTTTATGACCTCTCTGTCCATTAGAGGCTCTTTCAAGGCTGTACCACAAGATCTAGTTGCGCTGTTTAGCAGAATCAGCTCTGCTACCCTTGTAAGTAAAGTCACACTTATAGTCACTTGTGAACATAGCACAGTACAGTCTGAACAATGTAAAATTCTTTCTTTACATTTAACTTATTCACCAAGTGAAGCAGTGGATAGCCAGCGACGCAGCACCCAGGGAGTGTGGGGACGGTACCTTGTTCAAGAGTATTTCAGTGGTGCCCCTGGCAGTCTTGGGATTCAAACCCACAACCTTCTGATCATAGAGGAAACTCCCTAACCACCAGGCCATCGGCTGCCCCCAAATCTACTCAAAGTTAAGTAAAGAAAGTAAAGTGTCCATTTGTCATATGTGAACTCACCACAGCACATAAGTAAGAACAGCACGAAATTCTTCCTCTGCATTTAACCCATTCACCAAGTGAAGCAGCAGGCGGCCAGGAACACAGCGCCCAGGGAGCAGTGTGTGGGGACGGTATCCTGCTCAAGGGTACCTCAGTGGTGCCACTAGCAATCCTGGGATTTGTATTTTTATTTGAACCCGCACTAACCAGTGGACTAGACATCCTGAGGCAAGTGCAAGCACCATTGCTCTTACAAAACTCGGATGTATGTTTTTGAGCTTGATGCACATGTCCAAGCGAAGCTGCTCTTTACCCTAGATTCCAACCCGATCTCACGACTTTTCGTGCAGCCATCACGAAATACAATTTAATCAAAATACGTGCTGTGATCACGATTTAGGGCTTTTTTGGTACTAGGACAAGGCTTCACTACCCTGTGTATTTTAATGCGCAATGCTTAACACCGCCAGTATCAGCACTAACTGGTGACTGTTAGGGTTAGGGTTAGGTTTAGGGTTAAGTTTAGGGTTAGGGTTAGGGACTTCCCCGTCTCACAGCATTTTAACCTGTTTTAACTGTTTTGCAAACAAATACGATAAGGAATCAACTCATTATTTCTCTCCTACTGTCCCTCAGTCACCAGCTACCCCTGATACTGCCAAAAATACAGGGTAGTGAAGCGTTGTCTTAGCACAAAACGTGAAACATTGTCTTAGCACGAAAAAAGCCCTAAATCGTGAGTGCAGCACATATTTTGATTAAACTGTATTTCGTGATGACTGCACGAAAACTCGTGAGACCGGGCTGAGATTCTGCAGCACTCCACAGCTTGTGCAGGTTGAGCCAGACCACGAAGTGAATGGCACTTGACACTGGCATGGAATGTGAGCCATCAATGAATTGCAGGCAGGATAAATGACCCCTTTGTTTTCTTTCTTAAATGGATCTTTCAGGAGGTGAGCTGCTGGTAGCGTCAGGACATCCACGCAGACTCTTGGCCACTCATGTGTCTCTTTCCGCCAGATGTTTGTTGTTGAAGGCAGTGAGGTCAGTAATCACATTTTCACTGGGTTTAAGCGATGCCTCACCATGGGTGTGTCTTGAAGGTCAAGGGGATTGGAAGCCGCCTTTGAAGCCCATCAGGAGCTCAGCATCCCCGCCTAGTCTGTTCACCGAGATTCAGAGGAATTCAGGAGTTAATGCCTTCCATATACAATGCCATGATATTACCTTGCTTGCACTCTTTTTGCTTTGTTTTTTTGCTTTCTGCAGAAAAAAAAGAAGAGAAGAGTGTATGGGAGAACATGAAGCAGGGTCTTCAAAGGCCTCAGAGGTCTGCTCCATATTACCTCAAGTATATGTATGGTTTTAATCAACAAGCCAGTCCATAAGAGAGAAAAACAGGTGCTGTCCAGCCCTCCAACAGTGCTTGCACAGCTACTGGTCAAAGCTCTGAAGGCCACAGTACACTGAATCAACGCTCTCAACAAACACCAACTAATCCAAACATTGGTTTTGTGTGTCACAACTGTGATTGTTGGGAGACTCAAGAAGGTTGTTCCTAATTAAACTACCCATGCTCCCCCCACTGCAAAGTTTATGAAGCCTTACAGAACACTGACAATCTCTCAGCTTTTGTAAAGACAAGCAAAATTATTCATTTCAACATGCCCCTTTTTTCTGACGGTATCGAGCACTTTCATAACCTGCTGCTGCAGTTTCTTTATCTTCAGGAGTCATTGCTCTCTAAAACTCTCAGAAAACGAATTTCAATATTTTTATGCGTTTTTTCAAGTTGACTTTTTCAAGTTGATTACTTCATCTCCTCCTCTCCCCATGTACTACCGCTACTCGTTTCTACTTCTCTTCAGGTTCTTCTTTTTCCTCTGTTAAATGGGTGACCACAGCCTGCCACAATTTCCCATAACTGGTCTGAAAGTCAGAACCAAGTTTTTTTTTTTACACTTTTACACAAGTAAACCTAACCATGATCCAGTCTGATCCTGACCTCTTTTGTTGTTTTGGTCCTTTGGTCCAGACCCTGGACTGATGCCCCTACTAATTTGATTCAGGAAAAAATACAAAGAACAAACCAAGGTAGGTATGAAAGCACCTTTAGTAGCTAAAACCACAACCATAGTTTGAGCTTAAGCCTCTAAAGGTGTTACATGACCACTCATTAGTCATTTTTTGTTGTTGCCGTAAGACCTTCTGCTTGTTGCTGCATAAACATCTGATTGTGAAACCACATTCTGTTTGTAGCTATGTGCTACACTTATGAAAGCCAAGCCAGCTGTGGAAAATAATTGTGGTCAGCTAAAATGATTGCCATCAGGCCATTATGTAATACTGACAGGCCTATTTGTCCAACCTTGAGACTATAAAAGGACACATTTGTGGGCGGGGCACGGCTGGATCATTTCAGTTTGGTTCATTTAGTCTGGAAAACCGGAATACCAGCTGCCAACATTTGAACGTTAGCGTTTGTTGGGGAATGTTGGGGGCATGGCCTTAAAGCTACAGTTTGTCTGACACCATTGAGCACACACAGGCAACCCTCAGCTTCTCAATACTCACTCTGTCTTCCATATGGAAAGTCACTCAGTCTGCCTCCAGCACCGTGCCAAATATTTCAGGTCTACCAGATAGTGGAAATGGAAAGAGCTGCTTTTCCTTTTAGGCCAAATTTCGAATGGTCACAAAATCCAACCTAGTGTGTAGTTGGTTGGCAAAAATGGAGAGTAAGGGTAAGCAAATAATTACCGAAGTCAGCAGAAAAGGATCTGGAAGAGGATTAAAAGTGTACCTGGCAACAGCATTAGGCTGCTTTAATAACGCTAACAGCATGTTGTGATTTAGTCCACGCTGATCGGCTTTCTGTTCTGTGCTTTGGGGGAATGTTCTAGGGACACAGAGATGTGGAACGTCACAGTGAGGACAGAGGACAAAAGTGAGCCACTAGATCAAAGCTTCATCTTTGAGCTCGCTGCTCCAGCTGCCATCAGTGCGAATGGAAAAGCCATTTTTTGGAGGAAAAAAAAGGCCCCATTATTTAGAGAGGAGGGCAACTTGACATAAGGAACCAATTACTTTCCTTTCCTTTCCAACCCCCTCTGCACCCCCACCTCTTTGTCAGCCACCCTGGAGAGCGGCAGTGGGCACAGCAGCATCAGTGTTTACATGTTGTGCTTCGAAGAAGATTATATCTGGACTCTTTCCGGGTCCTTTTTTTCAGTGATTAACTGGTGCTTCTATGCATTTGGAAAGTTATGTGTCTTATCCAATTACATAATCAAAACCTCCCAATAAAACTGGAGAAAAAAAATCAACAAATAAAAATCATTTGCATCAATTTTTCACTTATCCTTTAGATATACACTTAAATATTGTACCCAATCAAGAGTAATATATGAATTTTGTTTCCATAGAATGTGATTGCAATTAATGCTAAGCTCTTGTCAGGCAAGTGATCTAATTGGTTCATAATTTTTTGAGTGTATGGGATGCAGCAGTCTTCTGTGAGGCACACAAGACTTGAAAAGGTAGTTGGTTTATTATGGAATTCAGAGATTGGTGGATGGAGCGGAAAGACTTCACTTGGCAGTGAATTCTGCCTGCACTGCACGCATACCCCCTTTCCCTCGAAAAGCAGGACTTATTCCCCTGTAATGATGCAGGTGATACGACAAGGCGATGAAGTGATGCATTACTGGTAAATGGAACTCCAAATTCCATATAACTCCCGGTCCAGAGAGAACGAATATCCTTCTCTGATGCTAAAATAACATATTTCAGGTCCCTCTTAGCTCATCTCACAATTGCTTTTTAAAACTTTCAACCCAGTGTAATTGTTTCCAGCTCCAGGTTCCATATGGTTTTAAGTCTCCTTGTTTATCACATTCAGCTATCAGTGTGGGAAAGTAAGGCTTTGGCAACAATTTCTCCAGAAAGTGAAGACATGAGGCCTGCCGAACTAAACCTGAACCGGTAAAGCTTGACGGAGAATCCCACATAACACCACAAATCACTGAGGACCACATCAAGCTGTTATTCCTGGAGAAGAGACAGCCACCATTGGTGTTCTTGGACAATAGGCTACAAAATGCCTCATTATAATATCAGTGTCCTAAATTATGTTCGATTAACCATTTGTATTTTTTATTTCTTTAATACAACGTAACATTTCTAGACACTAATTATATTGATATTGGTGTCTCTGTAGGTGTTATAATATTATACAATAACACCCACAGTAATCAGCTTGAAATCACCCATAATAACAAAAGCAGGGTGTTATATCAACTGTTCTCCTTCATAACTATTAGCATATTAGTAAAGTAAAACTATGCGGACAGAGTTATGAGCATGGGCAAGTTGGGTCATTGTATTATTATTCCCCATTATTATTAATTATTCATGAAATTATTACTGATTATTGGTAAATTGAGAAACTGTGAAGACCACAGAATCCCATTCTAATCGCGCTCACCACTAAAGACAGTCATTTCAGACATTTTCAGGCTGGTAATTTCAGCATTTCTTTGCAGAAAATGTTTTGGTGACTATTAACATTAGCCATGTCGTTCGAGTTCTAAACTAAAGAGACGAAGTTTGGACTCCAAACATGTCTTGGTTGATCAATGACATCTGGGGAATGTGGAGAAATGAGTAATTGAGTCATTTAGACTTTTTTGGTGAATTATTCATTTTAAACTGATTGAAACATCCTGGCCGTTATATTTTGATCAAGGGTATTTGGGGTAATCTGGGGAATTTCCAAAGATTCTTTCTTTTGTAAAATGGGCCCGTCAGATTCCTTAAATATCATTACTGGACCTCCACTGATTCAACGAATCAAGCTTGAATATAAACCTGTAAATACAAAATACAAACTAAATGTAAATATGATGTATTATATTGATTAATTTTGTAATTAATACTGTAATTGTGCATTACATTTTGAACAGTATAGCAAAATCGGTCAAAACCAATAAAATCAACTTAAATTAAATATGACACTGAACAAAAAAAACCCACACAATTACTGTACACAGTTAAATGAGTTCTCACAATATAATCACCACATCGGTATGTCTTTAAAGCTGGTAAACCTCCCTGGTGGGTTGTCCTACCTGTAGAGAATGTGACTAATTGTATTCCTTAAGATCTAGTGGCCATAATTGGCGGAACGCACGGCTGGAACTCTGCTGTCTGACATTCCCAAGCATTGTAGAAGCTCAGCCTACGTGTAACACAAGGTCTTGAATTCCAAATCAACTCCATACACACATACCTCTCAGACCACTCATGGCAGGAGCCCCTGATCAAAGCTTTGTGAATCAGTAAAGGGATCCATGACTCGACCCGGCTTCAGGACTCAGCTTCTGGGACAAGGCATCTGACGTGAATGAAATCTTTATTTGCTCCGTAACTGCCTGCACTGCATCTTTCCGTGCTTTACATTTCAAGCAGAGCTTCCGCAAAGTGGCAAAAGTCTTAGCATGAGAAAAGTCTATGTGTGTATCTGTGTACGTTTGTCCAAAATGTAAACTCTTAACCTCTGGACAAATGCAATGCAGATGTCTCAGCACAATGCACACCCTCTATTGAAAAGAGAGGGGCGAGGTGGGGTGGGGGTCTAGTAAGGAAGCTAAATGCGTTCCTCATGGGCATCACCAGCTAAATTTCCTGATGGGATTGAGGCTAGCCAAAACACTGCTTGACTGCCTCTCCCCTCTTCTGGTCCTCTGGTTAATCTGTCACTCATGGAACATGTTCACAACTCATAACACTACTGACTGCGTGAGGGTCCTCCCTGGCCCAAACGCCTGCGGTTACACTCATATATGCTTACAGACTAACATGCTCAAGATATAACTGGCCAAGACAGGGTTCATTTCAGTTCAGCACTGTTCTGTACTATGACATTACAGCAGTCTTTCAACAAACAATCAACAAAAGCCCATGGCATTGAGAAAAACAGTCACAGCTGAATTTCACTTACAATTTTGTTCACATCTATGTATCCCAATATCTAATGCAATCTCAGATACCATTGTGCGTATTTTATGAAAAATGATTTATGCATGCACAGTGCTAGCCGATGAGGCTTCCATCAATCATTTGCTTTATTAAGGAACTACAAAAGTTCTTCTTAGAACAGCAGCAGCTCAGAATTGGGTTTCAGTGTAAATTCATTGCTTTTCTTAGTAATGGCATGGAGTATGGATATTTTTTTTGTAGGCATTCTATATATATATATATATATATATATATATATATATACACACACACACACACACACACACACACACACACACACACA
>JBBPCY010000035.1:3214867-3229228 GCA_037974405.1 Brachyalestes nurse
AATCTACAATGTAGAAAATAATAAAAGCAAAGAAAAAACATTGAATGAGAAGGTGTGTCCAAACTTTTGACTGGTAGAGTGTATATATAGCACATTCACATGGTACAGTACAAATGGTATAATTTTGTGTACAAGGAGTACAATGAAGTACAAGGCCGAGGCGGAAATAAGAAGCGAAGTTCCTGCAGAGCTGATGTAGGATGGTCTCCGGATTAGTACCCGGCATGTCCCCCATCCTGACAGACCACCACAACGAAAAGAGAAAAAGAGAAAAAGAGAGAGAGAGAGACCAGTGCTCCTCTCAGCGATGTCCATTTATCCCCTCTCATTTGGTTTGGCCACTTATCAAGGCTTCTACAAAACATGTTTTACTCCCTTTACTTTAATGAAGGCTATTAAGTTTCAGAAGGGATGCTCTGTAATATATACTGTGCATAAATTGCAGAGGCTGAGGGGGGGTGGGACAGTAGGACATGTTATTGGTTGTTTGGAGGGGATCCAGGAAGCGGGGGTGAAGCTGTTTAGTCAAAGCTCCGTGTGGGATGGGGGGCTTCAGGGCCTGGGTGGGCTGCTGCATCCGTACTGAGTCTGTCAGGGAAATGAATTCATTCATGATGCAGTAAAAAATGCACACAGCTGGAAGACTTGCCCTGACCTCCTAGACATACACACATAAATGTATTCAGATATGGAAGCTCACAGTCAAACACCTACAAAGGCACATGGGACGCTTTGCCATTTTTGAAAAGCTTGATTTTGACCATTTCCTTGCACTTTTGTGAAGAAATCTGCAGAAAATGTATAAAACAACTATTTGGGTATAACAGCTATGGGTGTATTTTTAACACCGAGCTTCATGGTTTGGCTTGGCTTGGCCGTGAGCTATCCATAAAGATCTTACGGTGGTCTCGCGCAGCTCTGGATGAGAGCCTACAGCGGCGATATGCATATGTTTGTCTATCTATGTTTAACAGCAAGTCAACCCTTGAGCAGCCACAGTAAAGCTTATGCATATGTTTGGGCCTCGCCACCAGCAGCCCACCAACGAAGCATATTAGACCCATAAATGAAAAGCAGTAGTGAAGTTAGTGGCTTATTTTGTTCACCTGAATTTAACACAGCAGTTATACTGTATTTTATTTTCAAACCAAAAGTATATTGCCCAGTTAATACCCTAATTTTGTGAGTTTGTGGTCTGAACTGTTCGTGTAAAAACAAAATCACACAGTTTGTATGTTTTTTGTCTTAACTGAATGATTTCATAAGCATATGTGTGAGATTTATTGAGTGAAAGTGTCAAAACACAGAACACTTGGGAGACAAAGAGGTGTAAAGAGGACCGTCTCAGAATCCACGTCAGTTCTTGGGCACAATAGAGAGCACTTAATTGCGCCTGGTTGGAAAACTTTTCCAAAGTTCTTAGTCAAAAAAGGATAGAGTTTTTTGTCCCGGCCCAACATGTGATGAGAAAGGAGGCCGGACTTCCCCGCTTAATTCAGAGTGTGCCACAGTAAAACCAACAGTCTAGAAACGCCCCTGTTTTGGCTCAGGGATCGTCTGGAGTCCTGACATCATAACAAGGGAATAAAATGTGTGGGACAGTCCCATATTCCCAAGGCAGCATTTTGGACAGTTGCTTATGTTCTTTTGCAAAATGAAACCAAACGCCTTAATTTTCTCCCTTAAAATTACCTTCATTTTGACCTTAATTTCCCATACAGGAAATTAAGAAAAACTGAAAAAAGTGCACAGATTAAGGCTGATTAAGGGGTAAAACTACTGAACTTTCATCTTCCTTTTTCAAATTTGGCCCTTAAATAATAGAACCTCCTAAACTAATGCTTTAGATTTAAGATTATGGGGTTTCACACTTATGCCTTAAATGTAATTTTAGATAAACTGAGGTAGGGTTAAGCACATTTTAAGTATACTGTGTTTCGTAGTGAGTTGTTGCAAATTATCAAGCAGTTTCCTCTGGGATCAATACAGTTTTCTGATTGTGAAAGGTGTCCCCAAACTTTTGACAAACCATGTGCACCGGGGCCCCCTCAAACACGCATACACCCACCAACACGTGCACACAAACACACTCCACAATTTTCCTTTCAATTTTAATATGCCTGACTGCTCAGTGACACTAATACTCCACTCCACACCACTGAGTGTGTTACAAATCCAAAGAATTTCCTTAAGCTCAGCTTTTCAAGCCCAGATCTAATTCAATAGTTGCATATGAAGGCATTAGTCTCCTCAGTAACAACAGTGTGGGGAGGGAAGTGCTCTGGCCCAGCCGTGAGAAGGGTTCATATATCTCTCTTGGAGAAAGCCTTGTTTGTTTAGCGACTCTTTGGAGAAGGATAGGACCAGCCACCCATCATGATGCAATGCTGACTAAGTTGGCGGCGGTCTCCTCTGAGCTATGAAACCCCACACATGTGTGAAAAGAGCTGTGGGATGCACGCACAGAGGGTGGAGCGTTAGGAGGTTCACAGAGGCTCAGATCCAGCAGCTTTTGTAATCCATACACAACTCGTCAACGCATTTCACTTCCATTACCCTCCCCAGTGCTTTGCTTTGGACAGATATCACAAATGTATAAATGTTTTAAAGTGATGGTTTGATGAAAAATTCCTTCCCCAGTTTCATTTTATTAAGGGCTGCTTCTTTAGCATTGGAGCTATGAGGCTATGGGGAAGTTTTACCCTACTCTATATATATATATGTGTGTGTGTTGTGCAACTTTATTATTAAAAGTGTAACTTTATTATTATTGACTGTGTGAGCAGAGATGTTAACTTCTAAACTATGAGTAGTGTCCAAGTGGGAATTCAGGCTAGAGGCAGGTTTCTTTGATTTTAAACAGCTGGATATTGGAAGGTACTAGTTGTTGAGTAATATCAAATGGATTTGCTTGTGTGGTTTAAGGTAAGTGTCTATAGACATATGGTTTACTAACTGGTGGGGGTATAAGCTTCCATTAGCCTCATTATCCTACTAGCTCCAGTGCAAAAGAGCCAAACTTCAAACACCATGTCACGGCTGATCAACTACATGTAAATTATTTGTGTTAATCAGATTCTTTTGCCCATTATCATATTTTAAATTTTTTTCAAAAATCACTTTCAACAGCACAAACAAGTGGTTCTTCTTTAGCACAGCGAGGACATGCATGGTTGCATTTATTTGGAGGTCAACAGGGCCACAAGGTTAGAGCTGCACCGGCCTCATGAACGTAATGTGGCATGGTCATTATCTGTGGAACGTCTTCTCCCCCGCATTCCATCGCATTCTCAGAGGAGAGGATTAGCTGGCATTCACTGGCAGGCATTCAGTGGCTTTATATGGCTAACTTCTACCTTCTGAAATACATCCAGTCTCTATATTTCCCATCTTTCTAACATGGTGGTTCCCATTTTTGTGGATAAGTGACTAATATCTGTCTTTAGTGTGAGTTAACTTGTGCCTCAAATCAACATGGACGCACAAATCCAAACTGGCTTTACATAAATGAACATATACTTCATGAACATGAAGGTCCTAAATAGTTCCTCTCTCCCCAGTGCACTCACGAAACTATGGACTCTACACCCAAAATGTCCATTCAGTAGTCCATTCACATATATATTAGGGCTGAGCAAGTAAACATGTCATTATCACATTACTTAACGCCGACGATAACTTTATTACTATTATTTTGAAAGTTTGTTGCTTTTTTGTGCTTGCTACTGAACATAAACTGTTTATGCTGCTCCTTAAAAAGAAAAATGTTTCTGCTGGTACCTGTTCCGAAAATGTTCAGAAAAATATTTATAAATGTTAACTTGCTGTTACCGGGAAGATGCTTGTTATAATGTTATAATGATCGTGGCTCTGGACTCCGAGGGGAACAAATGGCAAATAGCATTGGCTTTATATTTGATTTAAATACATTCATGTTTAAGTTGAGATGTACAGAAATATTTGAACTGCAGCTGTGTAACTGTGTTAAAGGGAATACTGCTGTTAAAAAGCTGCTTATATGTTCAAAGTGTTTCCAAACCAAATGTTCATGCACTTTTGTTCATATAGTAGTACTTTAAAAATAAAAGTGCACAGTACACTACTTTTGAATAAAATACTGAATTTTGCATATAACAATGCAATTAATCGTGATTAATTGCAGAAAAAAATCATGCAATTAATCGTGATTAAAACACACACACACACACACACACACACACACATATATATATATATATATATAAGCCACTTCAATATGTGAACCTAGCTCAATTATGTGTCTGATTCATGACCTGAATTCTCAGATCAGATAAGATCACACTCTTGGTTTATTATTGCAAGTATCACATCATGTTTGCAAAATAGCAACAGCGGCTAACCTGAGGTTTCTGCTAGTTAACACACAAACAGCATGTGGCTGTTTTCACCTTCTCTAATCATGAACAGCTGAAAGTGTGTGTTCATCCATTTCAGGCTGTACATGAATGCTTCACATTACATCACTGATTAGGACGTGCGCATGCGGTCATTTTGGGGCACAGGTTTCTAATGACAGTTATGGGTCACTTACACACACTAATGTGAACCATCTGAGCAAAAACAGTGACAGTTTAACAGTGCTGAGCTGGCTTGTTGGGTTGTGTTGGCCTGAGATGTGATTTGAAATCTATGCGATCTATCATGGTGGTAAAAACTGGATTGGTGTCACTTTAAGCTGGTAATTCAAACCTTTATAACTGTTTAATGTTCTGAACAAGACGAATATACAAAAAAACACATTTTATTGTTTAGTACATTCATATGACAAGTGACTCCAAACTTTTGAATAGCAGTGCTGTCCATCTCCTGATACCTCAGTCAGTCATAATCTCTCTCTCTCTCTCTCTCTCTCTCTCTCTCTCTCTCTCTCTCTGGCCATCTCACTCTGTCTGTCAGTTTTTCCCCCTCACTCTCCTGCACTTGCTTGTTTTCTCTGCCCCTGCTTTGGCCTGCTTCATCCACACCCCCCAACCAGCGAATGGTTTATTTGATTTATTGTGGAGTTGCAGAGGGACTCGGGTTACGCCTTTGAAGTCGGGGCTGACTGCGGGACCCTTGGCTTGCACACGCTTTTCAAACACGAGCCAGAGCAGCCGAGAGAAAGGCAGGCCTTGTTGTGCTGCTAAGAGCTAAAGGACGAGCTCAGGTTTTTCACTCCTTTCACAAATGGAGGTTTTGGCAGGCGGAGGTTTTTGTAAAATGTGGCCCATCCCAGGGACGTGGACATCACAGGGTTTCGGCTCAAAACGCCGGGGTTGTTTAGAGCACAGAGGCCAAGCACAAGCGCACAAGAGGGGCATTATTTTAGGTAAAGAGACTCCTCTCCAGAATGTGTGTAAGTGGAATCAACATGAGTGTGTGAGTCAAACACATGTTTCTGAGGCTTGTGTACTTCAGAATTTCCAAGGAAGCTCAATTTGAAGCACATGGTTTGCGTCTTATCGTCCAAATTGAAGGAAAAAAATAGAAAGCGAGTGATCAGGACATGAGCAACACAGTTTTGGGATTCGGTAAGGGGGAAGACGCACTAATACCAAACAGTTCTTGAGAAACACAATGGTTTTCCAAACAGTACTGACAGTGATGGTTCTCAGCCAATCAGTGTCTGTGGTGTAGTCGTAGCGCCACTGCGTCCCATGACTGTGTGGGGGGTGCCCCAGTAGGCCACTTTCAGGACCCCTCCGACACCAGGGGTGCTGTTTTGACATCAAAGCCTCCCACTTAGCACCCACACTCTAATAAGACACTGGTGAGTGTGTAAACCATTCAACCATCTGGAGCAGCGGCTCTCACTGTGAAGTTTTACAGGCGAAAAAGATCAGTGAACAAGGCTCATTTCACTGCAAATCTGACATCTACTGAGACCCAGCAAACACAAATCAGGCTCTCACATAGAGCTCTGTCACATAGTGCACTGTTTCACACTGTGGCCAGATGTGCTCTCTTAAAGCTAAAAGTAATACCATAAAACACTTTTCAGAAGCATGTATGTATGTATATATTTCTTCTAAAGACAATAAGGTACACTACTGAAATAGCAGTAATACATTTTACTGTTTACCAAGTTATATCAAGCTGCACAGTTATAAAATTCTACTAAAATGTACATCTGGAAAAGCTGAATGTGAAAATTCCAAGGTTGGTAGATACATTTATAGTAAGATGAACTATACTTAGAAATGACTACAATTACTACTATGCCAGTCCCCTTTGAAATATCGAAAAAAAATTATATCTAAACCTGTAGTGTGTTGTTTATAACACTGAACTAAACCATTGAATAAAGTAACAGTATTTAGTACTACGACAAGGGATTCCAACATTTCAGGGGTGTTTCTTTCGATAGATTCAGTTTTCTTTTCCCTTTTCTTTTTTTTTTTTTCTTGGACCCCTACGGCTAAAAATATAACTTCACATGGAAAAAAATGTTGTTGTTCTTCATTTTTCGAGTAGCGGAGGAAATCACTTTTCAAGCAGAAGCTCTTTCCAATTGGTAGAACAACAACAAAAAAAGCTCATAAAAATTCTGTTGTAGTCGACATGCCGTACGGATCGGCCCACCTAAACCACCGGCCTGTCATCGAGGCGAATAAATGTGAAAAATGCTTTTCCTATGCTGATTTCTTGCCAGGAGCAACAGCCTACTCAGTTGTCCGCATGGATTTAGATGGTAATACATTCCGAGAGCAACTTCTGAAAATATTTTGCTCCTGCGTGCCTTCATCACATCTAGAATTTAAGCTCTGGGAGTGTGAACGTTCCCGGGCCAAAATCAGAGCGAACGAGCGGATGCTGCGATATTTTCTGGCAGGGAGTGGCGTGGTTGCCAAAGCGAACACGAGGTGGAGCGCTGCAGGATGGGTGGTGTTAGCTGTAAGGGCTGTATTGCTAAAGGCCGAATCAGTGAAGATAACTACAGTAAGAAACCCACGGATGCCTAAGATGGAGCACAAAAGTGCCATAATTATCCCAGAGAGTCAGTGTGGAGACAGTGAGAAAACAGAGGAGACACATGATGGGCTGTGGCTGCTGCCTGTTCTTGCTCTGTTTGTTTGTGTGGAGCTCTCCAGCTTGTCTTCAGATGGTTGGAAAACAGAAAGAGGATCCTCCCTCCTGCCATAAGCATGGGCCGAAACACAAAGCCTGGCACCATGTGGTCTGCAGAGGAGACAGATAAAGATATAAAACAACAAAAACACTGGTCATTCTAAGGCGCTCCACCAAAAATGTACACGGTTCTCCCACAATAATGGATCAAAACATATTTATTGTCTGAAATTTGCTTCTTTACATTTGAAGCTATGAAGCTAATGAAGTTATGGAAGCCTATGGAGCCAATAGGCTCGGCTCATATAAACTGTATACTTAAATCATCACTTTCGAGATGATCTCGAATAGACTCACTGGTTTCTGACACTGTATGACACTATTATTCATAACAACGGACCAAAATTCAGGCCTCAAGATCACTCCTACTATTGATTTTGGCTATGAAATGTAATTTTGTGTCTATTTGAGATTACTTAACAACTTGGTGCTAATGGTAGACTATAGCTTGCTTCCATTAGCCCCGTACTGTGGCTCCAATCCAAACTAAAGGAGCAAATTGCATTTGATCTGATTGCATTTTGTGTGATGGGATGACCATTTTGTGCGAAGGGGTGTCAGTCATGTCTGTCATAAACTTTTAGGGTTTACTAGGCTGTTGTGCGATGGCACAGCCTGCCCTTTAATGACTGTAGGCCCAGCCCTGATCTGATGTGGATTTTTTCAGGAGCGTGATATTTTTCAGCTCTCTGGTCTAACAGAGAGCATCTGAATGAGTTTATTACCTGCTCAGTGACGAGAGTTTCTCTCGCATCCATCTGCTCTACTGTTTGTTTTTGTCCTTCGCAGAAGTAATTATTTGTTCAGACTCTTTCCTGGCTAGTCTGGATGGTGCCGTCGCTCCCCCTTCCTTATTCAGGATGTGTCAGTTTTGTATGGTTGACAGGCATCTAGAGTGTGACACAGCCTTTGGCTCTGATTAAGTCTCCAGGTGGAAGCTAACGGGTTTAGCGCTAATACTGCTAATATTTGTCCTGCACTCATGATCCTGACTACTGCAGGGTGAAAGACAAGCTCATCAGATGCTGAGAGCTGCTGAGCATGTCCTCTACTGTAAATGTCAAACCTGTGCTAACTGTTTGTCTAGCTCAAACAACTGTTCAGACAGTTTCTTCCTTCTTTTCTGTAGTTTTGAACATGCCCATTTGTGCTAAGATTACCATTTCTTATTTAGGGCTTGTCAGCCAGGCGTGAGTGGCTGGGATGCCGCTTTGCTGTGGAGGGGAAATGAATTGGGTGCTGGAGGAGAGGCGACATGTGGTGCTTTTTACGGCTTCTCTGGGCCGTAGGCCTCACAGAGAGACCGGGTGACGTCTGCACCACATCATAAGAGTGTGTGTGTTTGTGTGTGTGTGTGTGTGTGTGTGTGTGTTTGCCTCCTCCTTGCCTCTCAGCCCAGATCCTAGACACTGATTTCATTTCCAAAGCCCCAGTGTTTGCTCCCTTTTCCCATCAAGCAGACAGCTCCTCCAGCGGGACCTCAGCAAATCCCTTTGACTTTATCCTCCTCCTCCTCCGAGAGCAACAGTCATCTGGAGTTTCTCTCAGACGGTTCAAGTCGAAGTGCGGTACAAGTTACAAACTAAGCTCACCTCACTTGCCTTGCCTGGTCGCATGCTAGTAAAAGCAAACTTTTTTAACGTTTAGAAGTTAACTTCGATCATTTGAACGTTAAGAAAAGACAAATGCATGCATTTTGTCCAATTAACAAGATTGTAAGCATAAAATACATTTAATCAAATCCAGATCAAAATACTTGTTACGTATTTCACTTGTTTCATACTGTTTATACTGCCTATACCGATATATATTCCTTTTTGACCATTGCACATTTTATTTGACTTATATTTATACACAATGCACGGTGAGCTGTCCACACACTCAGGACAGGTTAAACTGAGATGAAAATAAAGTTCACTTTGACTTTATATCAAAGGTGGTGTAAAAATATTAGATACAGTATATGTCCATGCAACTCACGGCAGTGCTTATACAATAAAATCAAAAACACAGACACTGGGTTTGATATAGTGTTAAAGGTACATATTACATCTAGGACAGTACCTCAGAGCAATCATTGTTTGTCCTGTGCAGCTGATTTGATAAAGGATGTGCTATGCTCTTATTATTTGAGGCCTGGATTAATTTGGCATGAAAATCACTGGGCACTGAGCTCCTTTGTCCATTTTTATTCTTAGAAAACACACACACACTGCAGCGTGATTCCTGAGCGATCTCAGCAACAAACCGTGAACTCGCACTGATGCGTCACATAGCCAAGGACAACAGGCGAAAGCGGTAAAGGATGTGGCTTTTGTGGTGCAGTTCACTGTCCCAAATCCGCGCTCGGGGCTTTCTCCCATTGTTGTGGGCGGTATCACACTCTCTAATATCCTCTCAATAGTGAGTTGTGTAACAAATCCCAATAAACATTCTGCTCCCCAATTCCACTGTGGATGGGGGGGCTGAAAGCAATTCTCTGGATTTCCCTCCTCTTTCCGGAGTGAGGTCACGGCCCAAGATAGCTGGTTCCTCATCCCGGAACCAAAACAAGGTATTGTTTCTGTTTATTTACTTGAAATGATAAAGACTTACAAAACACAGTTTATTCCACAACCACACTCCACCCACGAATGCCTTCTGTCTTATACATTGTCGGGAAGTCGGAGAAGTTGAGAGAATTGCATTCCACCTAATCAGGAATTGTAGCCCAGAAGTAAATACGTTCGTCTAAATATGGAAATTTAGTATGATACTAGTTTAAAATAATATTTATTCCATGTGTTCAAAAGGAAGCATTTGTTGTTTTCAGCTTGGTAGGACCACATTTTAAACCAAAATCCCAGAGTTATGTAACTAAACTCCAGCACAAACTCCTTCATTATAGTATTTTTCCCACCATTTTTCATAAAGCGTGTCCAACATCACAACAGTTGCTATGAATGTATTTGTGGGCGGAGCAATGAAAGCTCACTCTAGAGCTCTAGAGCTAAATAAAGATTTATTCTACCCAGTCTCATTTGAAACAACACATGAAGTAATATTTCAAATAAGATTTAATAGTTAAATTTGACACATTATAATGAATACATTTCTAATGAATAAAATAAATGTATTTTAAAGCCACAATATCGTTTACCTCTCTTCTTCTTGAAAATTCTGTATATTTTAAAGCTTCTCCTACATACATGTGTTTAGTCTTGGTTCTGAAATCTGATTGGCTGGTTTCCATTCCAAACTCAATATAAACACATAAACACAACTACCAGGAATGCCACTGTGTTTTAGGCATGAGGCAAAAAATGAGGTAAAAACAGGCCTCTACCATGTCAGGGTTACTGTTTTGTTGAGAATCGGCTTGATTATATGATAGATAAATAAGAAGAGGCTTTATAACTGTGGGTGAGGAGACAAATCTGGCCACTGGTGGTCCTCTGGTGGATGGGATAGAATTGGGATTGATAAATTGTGCAGCAACAGATAGGCCAGACATTGCATAAGGTACCTACAAAATGTACCTTTATGGTAGGTGGTTTTGATCAAATGAAGTATCAGTGTTTTTCTCTGTCTGTCTGCTGGTTGATGTGTGTTTCCTTTCAGTAAAAGAATTCTATATATGCCTCACAAAGGGACCAAAATGGCATTAAGGCAGAAGTGTAGATTGTAGCTTTAAGATTCAATGGGTGATTCTGCTCTAAAGGCCTGGAGTGCAGCAGCTCAATGGGCTGACTCCGACTGTGGAAAAACACAAAGCGTCAGTAAAATCCCATCTGGAACTTCAAAGACAGGCTCGCCGGCTGAATCATTTTCAGACGACATCTTTCCTTGTTACCCTTGTTTTTCATGACTCTTTTTTCAAGCTCACTCGCCTCCGATGTCTAATTGGGAAAGATGAGATTGTCTTGGTGCTGCGCTTTTCTGTCTAAAAACGTGTGTGTGAAGCCAGTCACAGCAGGCTCGGGATGTGGCCTACATCTGGAAACAACTAACAGACAAAATTCTTTTTCCCCTTCCACGGTCTGCTGTTGGGGGATGGGCAGCCCAGGTAAAGAGGAGAAAAGCAGACGCTAGGGGAAAAAGAAAGAGGGGCACAGAGAACGAGTGGCCAATACACACATAGTTACTTTTGGATACAGTATAAGTGAAAGTCATTACAGCTTGTGTTGCAAGAGTCTGCTCAGATTTATTCTGCAAGCAGTGTGCTGAAATGTAAAATTACAACTGATTTTGGGGGGCAAGGAGCATAATTCATGAGATGAACAGTTGTGTAAAAACTGTTTGCTTTAGGTAAGACGTCAGTCTTAATACTCAACATTGCAAGTCCTTTTTCCCCCTCATTCTAATATTAAACCATTAAAATAACATAAGCACCGTTTTATGTTTTATAAAACCGTGTTTATATGATATATATATACACATTTTGACCAACAACTGTTTTTATTTTTATTACAGTGAATTTAAGACTAATATATGTAAATGAACTTTATTCTTTATATAAATACCCACTTTATATAAGGTTTTTGTGACAAAATTAATATATACAAAACAAGTGTTTACAACTTAATGTCCTTATGTGGATTGTATGGATCAACAAGTAAATAATACAGTAAAAGTTCTCTTAATTATTGAGTTCAGGTATTTCAACAACACCCATTGCTAACAAGTTTATAAAACAAGTCATGCAGTGTCCACAAACGCTTGCAGTAAAATAGATAATACTGCAGAACTCAGTGACTTTGAATGTGGCGCGGTCAGAGGGCGCCACCTTTGCCAGAGGTCAGTTTGTGAAATTTCTGCCCTGTTAGATCTGCCAACTTCAAGTTCTAGTATTGTGAAATGGAAGTGTCCAGGAGCTATGACAGCTCAGCCACACAGCTGCGGACCACCCAAACTCACAGAGTGCTGAAGACCATAGTGGGTATACTCAGTTGCATCACTTACTACAGAGTTCCAAACAGCCTCTGGAAGAAACATCAGCAAACAAAACTGTGTCTGAGGAGCTTCATGAAATGGGTTTCCATGTCCAAGTGGCTACACACAAGCCTAAGATCACTATGGACAATGCCAAATGTCGGCTGGAGAGGTGTAAAGCATGCCTAGGTTTATGGAATCCCTGAAGTACACTACCCACCAGAACGCCCTGTACCAACAGTAAAGTTTGGTGGAGGAGGGATAATAATCGAGGGCTGTTTTTCAGGCTTTGGTGTTTTAGTGAAGTTTTAGTGAAGGGTGACATTAATGCCATGTCATACAAAAATGTTACACTGTTATATATTTTTCCAACTTTGTGGACACTTTGGGGAAGGCCCTTTTCCGTTCCAGCATGACTGTGGCCCAGTCCACCATGCAAGGTCCATAAAGACATTTAATGAGTTTAATGTGGAGGAACACAATTAGTCTGCAGAGGGCACCATCCTGAACATCTCTGGGATGAATTGGAATGATTGTGAGGCAGACCCTCCTGTCTAATATCAGTGTCTTTTACCTAAACGGGAACATATTTCAAAATACTGTGGGAAGTCTTCTAGAAGAGTAAAGGCTGTTATACCTGCAAGAAAAAACAACATTTACGTCATCCTTCAGACTCTTAATTTGTTAATAAGCCCTTTAAGGTTTATTATTCAGTGTGTAGTATGAGTTATTCTGTAACTAATTTGAAACTAACATGTATTTTATTTTGTTGTGAAAGTGAGGGAAATGACTACTGTTATGGCAGTAATAACAAAGTTTTGAAGATTTGCCAAATCCAGTCAGCTAAAAGTTTTGAGGACTGTTGGAATGATAGCAGAGATGGTAACTCTTCTACAAAAGACATTTTGCTAGTGGAAAGGGAAGTTTTGGACAGCGGTGTTCTTTTTTTCCAGGTTTCCTGTGGAAAGAGTGAGGTAATGTGACTCCTGCCTCTCACAAGTCTCTTAAACGCATCATTTCATCGAGCATGGCCTGGATTTGTACTGTGGGAGCGAATGTTTGGGTTGTACGGCTTCGGTCATCCAGCTCACTCATGCCACAACAAATCCCCCTCTTAGTGCAAGATAAACACTAAAGACCCCATTCAGGGCAGTTGGAGTGGCTTAATACCATTAGAGCTGTCAAGCCAGCCATGGCCCGAGTGAAAGACAGTGCGGAAAGAGGTCCTTGTTTTTGTTGCTAGCAGATAGAAAAGGTTAAGGATGTTGACACACCCACACAACAGCTGGTCAACTGGTCTGCATCTAGAAGTGGAGAGTAATTACTTTCATTTTCTTGTTTTCTTGTAATTGAAATACAGTTGTCACTGGATGCTTAATTTCAAAGATATTTTATTATATACGTAATTAATATTACATATTAATGTTTCATACGACATTGCTAAAACAATGGAAAGCATAATGACTTTTTATAAAAATTAATATATTTAAACCAAAATTTTTCATAGGCTCTTATTTGGCTCATTACAGATCAATCCAAGTCAGGGGTAGACATTTCTGGAGTGGAATAAATGAAGTGACCCTTCAAAACTCTTGGGATGTGCTTAAGCCGCTGAATGAGGATCTGAAGGATCTCTTACAAAGCAAGAGAAGGCTATACAGGATGTTTAAACTCTGCTCATAATTTTCACTGTCTGAAACATTAAGAAATGGAAGTTGATGTCAAGACAAGATTGGAAACTGCAAGAAAAATCTCTGAAAAAATGATCCTAGACTCCTTAGAAATGCAAAGCAAAACCCCCACGTCACTGCCAAAGACCAACAGGAAGATTTGGCCTGCAGAAGATTAGCAGCTAGCCCATTGTGCAATGTTTCCCCACAAACATCCACTTACATGCTAGGGTCAGCAGAAGTTAACCTTAACTGGGTTATCTTATCACCAAAGTAAACATCTGAAGTGTACAACACAACACAGCTATAAGGAATCAAGTTCTGCAGTCTGATGAGGAACAATTGCACTCTTTGGACACAATAACTAAACGTATGTTTTAGAAAAAAGTATGTTAATAGAAGAACAATTTGCCAACTTGCCATCAAGCATTGGCACCTGATGGCCTAGTGGTTAAGGAGTTGCCAATCAGAAGGTTGTGGGACCGAAACCCAGAACTGTCAGTGGCACCACTGAGGTACCCTTGAGCAAGGTACCATGTCCACACACTTCACTTGGCCCACTGCTTCACTTGGTGAATGGGTTAAATACAGAGAAAGAATTTCACATTGTTCACACTGTGTGCTGTGGTGTGTT
>JBBPCY010000035.1:3232192-3260678 GCA_037974405.1 Brachyalestes nurse
ATACAAAAAAGTCAGACCTACCGTTACCCAGTGGATAAGCCATGTTGTGTGAATAAACAGGGACTTCTGCTTGGTTTGCTGCTGTTCTTGTGAGGATTGTACCCCAACAGACCCAGCACATATGGAAACTATCTAAGCTCTGGCTCTCCTCTCCCATTCGCCCCACCCCACCTCTCCCTCAGCCCCGCCCCTCAGCCCAGCAGCACTGAGTATCCTTTTATCCGTTTTTCAAAAGAACTTTCAGAAGGAAGTTGCGCTGAAGGTCATGTCTCTTTCAGGGCTAATCCATTAGCCTAGACTTCATGTCCCAGCGTGCCTTTGGTCTGTTATCTGAGCATCGGTCCGTAAATAAACCACATTCTTAATGAATGAGTTTTAGTTTAAATAGTCTCTGGGCCTAGTGAGACCACTAATTTGTTTCCTGTGTAGCTGTGTACAGGTAGATGTTGATCCAGTCAGAACATGTTTCTATCACACCAGTTTGGCTGTTTATGCAAACAAAAAAGAGTTTGACGCATGTTGCACATGAACTAAAAGGTCAGAATACTGTAAGCAGTTTGGTTGCTTTCTCTGCATGTTACACCAGCCTCAAAGTACACTGTGTGGTTTTATACCTGTTATATTAAAATGTTCTACATGTTATTGATGTTATATTCCCCCACTAGGCTCTTGGTGTTGATGGACAAGGCGTCGTTAGGCTTGCGTGTCCACAGCTGAGTATTTTACACCGGATCTCATTTCAATCGCTGTGCTGTCTAAATTAAACCTCCCCTGTCAACAAAATCATAAAAGCAAACAAAATTGGAAATAAAAAAAAAAAGCTGCCGGATGTCAACGTACATACATACAACAGTATTGTACAGACTGTTAAAAAAATACCAGGTAGAATTAAAAGTAAGTCTTTTTGTGATCTGAGTTCTGTGATTCTGTTGAAATGAACGATGGCTCACTATTTTATTCTTAACAAACTGCTCAATACCGATAAGATTCCAATCTTGTTGTACATAAGATAAGATAAGAAAGAACTTTATTTATCCTGAGGGAAATTCCTTTGTCGTAAACATGCTCAATGCAACAAGAGGAATAAAGATATACAATAAGAGCAGTAGAATAGTGCAAATAAAATATCAAAATAACTCTAACAAAGTAACAATATACATATAACTAAATCAGATCAAATAAAATAACATAACTATTAGTGCATGTGATTATGAAGAGTGACATAGTGTTTGTGCAATGAATAAAAAGAGAGTAGCAGAGTGTGATGGGGGGATGAAACAAACATTCAATAGCATACAGATGAGTAATATTCCTGAGAAAGTCTCCTACAGAATGAGGAAGAATTGTACAGTCTTATTGCCACAGGTAGGAAGGATTTCCTGTGGCGGTCGGTTCTGGATTTAGAGGCGATGAGTCCTTTGCTGCATGTGCTCATATACACTTTCACAACATCAACTGCATCAAAACAAATGTGGGATGTGAAGGTTTGGAAATGCTAGGTATGTAGCGTATATACAGATTTGGCTGGTTAAAGTGGTCCCTTAGTCACACGTGAACACACCACAGCGTGAAACTCTTTCTCTATATTTAACCCATCGACCAAGTGAAGCAGGGGGCTGCCACCAATGAGGGGCGCTGGGGAGCAGTGTGTGGGGACGGCACCTTACTCAAGGGTACCTCAGTGGTGACACCAGCAGTGTTAGGATTTGAACCCACAACCTTCTGATTACCAGGAGCAACTCCCTAACCTCTAGTACACCAGCTGCCCCAAGATCTCCGCTTTTGTGTTTTGTGTGTGAGAAGTGGGGATACACAACAATATCAGTCTCTCATCATTACAGGGGGTCCTGGAGTTACAACAGTCTCGACAAACAACTTTTCAAGTTTAAGATGTTAATTCCCACTCCCACTTGACTTACACCTTTATCCTTGTATTTACGGACTACGTGGGTGAACTGGTTTGGTTGCGTGCGGTGGAAGAATACGCAGTAATGCGACGTCTGAGTGAGGGAGTTTTCCTTTTTCTGTGTTTTTATGATTTTACAGCTGTGTGAGGATCAGTAAGTAATTGAGGCTCAGGTGTGTTTCCAAAACACCAAAATTCAGTTACATCACTGTTGAAGGAACGGATCTGTGGCATAACTGGAGGACCCCCTGTATTGGGCAGATTGTTACAAAAACAGATGGAGCCTTCCAACAGAATTACAGAACTCAGATGATACCATTCAACACTGGGTTTACATGAGTTCATTAATTAACATTAACTCTGTAAAATAAGCCACACTTCCAATTCACTCTAGAGTTTTATTGTTGCTATGTGCTAAAAATACGAATATCATTGTGAATCCCTGCTGATCCAGAATCAGAATCTGAAGGCGTTATTTATCAGGGAGAAATTTGCTTGTGCTGCGACTACACAGACACACATAGACAAAAAGACAAGAACAATATAAAGTCATAAAATCAAGATATACTATTTAAAAAAATTATTGTGGTTAGTAAGGGATGTGGTTTTAATTACAATTAATTGATTGATAAATAAATAAATAAATGTTCTGCTGAAGTCATCTAATAAATGGTGCAAATAGTGCTCTGGAGTTTGTACTTCAACCCTAGTACTTAAGTTATTGGACCTAATAGTAACACATATTTAATTTAACTTCAAAGTATAAACCAGGACATGAGCTTTAACTGTTCAACTGTTCAACATGAACTGTCTCTCAAACTGTATTTATTTAAGTCTGTATACATCAACAGCAAACCAGAACGCTGCTCTTTACAGCACTTTACAGCACAAATACAAAAGTTACATTTGTACACTTCAGAGCTTGTTTACACTTGTAATGTTTATTGAATATATTATTCTTTATATGTTTTTATTACTTAGTTTCTCCCTTTAATTCATTGTAACTACACTATACGGACAAACGTATTGGGACACACCTGTTTTTCAGGGTTTGGGCGCCTTACTTCCTTACTTAAGACATTTTGGATGACACCATGCTTCCAATCTATGTATCTGAATGTAGCGCCATTAAAGGCCCTGTTGGCGTAATGCTCTGGAGTCCCAATGGCAAGGACATTTCAGGGTCACATTTCATTACACGTTATCCTTGTACTTTTATCAGAAGAACCACAATGGAAAAACTCAGTATATAGAAACTATTTTGCAACCCACACCCCGGCCCCAGGCTAGGAAATATGCTCAGATTCTTTACATTCCTTCCTTCATGGTCCTTCTTTGATTTTGCCAGGAACAGCTTGTACCCTGAACCCACACTGATCAGTTCCAGATAAAATTCTGGACCCCTTATGGTCACTTTGAGGCGCCTGCAGTTCTATGCAAAAGCCTTAGCCACCTATACACACTGTAAATTATGTGATAGACTGTGAGTCACAAACTCCCTAAACAAGCTGTTTACTGCTGTACTCTTTTATTTTGGTTTACAGGTGTAATAGCTGTGCAGGTCAAGGCAAAAAGGAGTGTGGAACCTGCAACGGTAAGCAGCAGCTACTGTTCTACATCAAACTTACAGTGGAATGGCGATTCACTTACACTTGCATAGAAAAATGCATACAAAACTGTGAAAAAGTATTAGGTCCCTCAGTAAATTGTTTAAAGCCACTTTTCTCAGCGTGTAATCATTAATGTGTCTTTCTGCGGGAAAAGTTCAAACTAAAATAAATGCAAACAAACAAGAAAGCAGTAAAAAGTATGAAAATGTGTTATGTTGGTTAAAAGTAGTTGATATTTAGCAAGCTGGTAAGGAGAACACAAGTTCAATTTTACTTTACTGATAGCAGCATAGTGTGATAAAAAAACGTACATAGATGTTTCTCCGCGGACCACAGAGCAACATATAACAACATTCCACAAAGTGCAAGTTACAACGGAAACAACATGAACAGCACAAGAAATAGACACAACAGCAATGTACAGTAATGTAACAGTATAGTGAAAAATTTATGTAAACCTTCCAGAGTGACTAGTATTACACCATAAGTGAAGTGAAGGACAATCTTAATGCTTATCAGAAGAAGACATTCTAGACAATGCCATGCTTCCAACTTTGTGGACCCAGTTTGGGGAAGAACTTTTCTATTCCAGCATGACTGTGTCCCAGTACACAGAGCAGCTCCATAAAGACATGGCTGGAGGAGTTCAGTGTGGAAGAACTTGACTGGTCACACAGAGCCCTGACCTCAACCCCATCCAGCACCTTTGGGATGAACTGGAACAGAGATTGTGAACCAGGCCTTCTCATCCAACACCAGTGCCTGACCTCATAAAGCTCTACAGAATGAATGAGCACAAATTCTCACAGACACTCCAAAATTTTGTGTAAAACCTTCCAGGAAAAGTAGAAGCTTTTATAGTTGCAAAGGGGACCAACTACATATTCAAGTCTATGTATCTGAATACAATGTCATGGAAGTTCCTGTTGGTGTAATAGTCATGCATCCCAATATTTTGTCCATATAGTGGATTATAGTGCTGGCCAGTACTGAAGTAATCAATCTGCTACATTATTTGCATTTAGATTTTGTTTGTATAGACTTTGGGCCTCCAGATTTAGCCAATTATAATAATAAGAAAGGGTCTGCTCTGTCAACCTGTGATTAAATAAACATGTGTTCTGTCACGCATATTAGTTGTTGCACAGGGAATAGCAGACTGATCCTAACGATGAAAGCAGACGTGGGAGCAGGGTTGCTGCAGCGTTCACCACAGGGTGGTAAGTGGGCATTTGACATGTTTCAAATAAATGAAAACAACTGGTTGCAGTGGGAAGAGCTTCCACTTTGGGCTAAAACCACATGTAGTGTTCCACCACATGCCAACCTCACAGAGTCAGAGGGTGCCAAGCATGTTAATCCTCACCAAATAACTTCACCCAAGTGTTTTTGTTGATCTTCAGTGCATGCGAGTCACTTGTGACACGTGTGTTCACATTCTTCATCTTCACTCTTCATTAGTCACACAAGAAGCCGGGGCAGAAATAGCCATGTTGGAATCAGGAGCTTTCCAACAACAATCAGGATCCGAGGAACGAATCAAGCTGGAGTCCATGACTTCAAACGCAGGGGCTCAAAAAGCTTTATTAGAATACTGAACATGTGGGCACAAAGTGGGATTGTTCTATCCCCGGGTGTTAGCTTACTGGGCAGGAAGTGCATGTTAGGGTCACTTGGGAATGATGGGCTACAAGCCTGGCCACATCTGTGAAAATAAGAAAGACCTCAGAGTCTGAAAGGAAGTGAAAGCAAAGGAGAAAAAAAAAGAAGTCTATTCACAGAGAGATCGGTGTGGACGCCGGCCTGATAGGCGCTTTCCAAGAAAAAGGGGAAGGATAATATCGAATGAGTAATGGGCAATTCAGTTCAACTGCTATCATTCGTCGCAGAGGGTCATAAAAATAACTAGCGTGAAATATCTGATAGCTTGCAATTAAGCTGGCAAAAGTTATGATAATTTAAGGGTGTTTTTGTTTGAGTTTGGAGACAAATTCCCCCATGGTATCACATAGCCAGAGCAAGCTACTTACATAATGACATTATGTGAAACAACAGTTCGTTTAATGATGGAAAAATGTAATTAAAGGAACATCTTTTCTTTCTTTCTTTTTGAAAAACAAAAAAAAAAAAAAAGCAAAACAGCACTACATACGAGCCACAACTCTGAACAAAACACTTCCTTAGACTGTTCACAAAGGCATGCTTTCAATGAACAGCCACCCATTCTCTTGTGATGTGTGAGTTATGCTGGAGCAGATGCTCCCAGCAAGGGTCAGTTGTTGTGAGGAGGTGAGCTTCTCGCCCGCAGAGCTGAGCTCCACATCGCATGAGGCAGCTGTGATACACAGGCATGGACAGGCAAGGCATGACAAATGCAGGGTGGACAATAGGGGTGTTGAACTCCAGTCCTGGAGGGCTGTAGTCCAGCACGTTTTGGTGATTTCCCTGGTTCACCTCACCAGTTATTTGCCTGGTTTAGTGAATGTGTTTGAGGAGGAGAACCATCAAACAGTGCTGAAAACCGGCCCTCCAGGACCGGAGCTTGACACCCCGGTGTACAGCAAGGCTGAATAAACCATATCACTGCAGGCTGTGTAGTGACCACACCATTGTAGTACATCAACCGACAAAATACATGCACTTTTCCATAGGCATACAGAAACCATGCTGTACCGCAACTGAACTGTACAACAGCTGTATAACTGTACTGCAATGAGAACCTGCAGCTTTGACTTTTCATTGTATCTCTTCCCAGTACCAGTGTTTCTGATGCACCAGCAGCGCAATTCTCTCCCAACAGTTTATGGCCGGTCATTGTCCCAAAACTGCCTTACCAGTCTTACCAGCCAACCAGTTTTTCTATCATACCTGCTTTAGATATAGTGGCCTTTTATTATTTATAGTCTGAGTTTTTTCTCTTGGTATTCTTTTGATGAAAACATAAACCAGGTAACTTGTTAGCAATGTCCTGGTCCACCTTCATATTTCTCATAGGGTTAAAGATTAATGTGTTCATGTCACTGAAAACTCCCAGTGAAATTAATCTTCTGCCCAAACTGAGAGTAGTGCTTTGTCGACGAGTTGTTGGTTTGTATCTCCATTGCTGTTTTTTTTATAGTAAAAAGGTAATAACCTGATTCCATGTTGTGATTCCCGCTTTTGGCCCAGCCACCGAGCAGCACAGGTACAGCTCGGGAATGGGTCGGTTTATCTGTAAAGAAAAATCATTTGTTTGCGGTACAGTGCAGTTCCTTGTGCAGGCGGAGAAGTGCCATAAAATGACAAATTTCATCCACTGGACAATGTGCAAGCAACATTAGCTCCACCGCCCATAAACACAGTTCGTACGATGTTAGCAAACTAGCCTGACATTGTGCTGCATGACAAGACAGAAAATGATCGGCGATCCACATTGCCAGATGATTCAAACCTCATGGCCACACTCGTGAGAAGCTCAGCAAGTACAAAGAGCTGGAAATCAAAATCAGCAGGATGTGGAATGCAAGTTGTGCCAATCATAGTGAGAGCACTGAGAACACTCAAGAAGGAATTTGACCACAACCTTAGTTGCTCCTAGGGCATCCACTGGTTAAAGGAAGTGAGAAGACTGCATTGATGGACACAGGTCTGTTGGATGGTGTTAGGAAAAATAGCCGCAGTAACATGCAAAAGTCTGAACACCCACCGGTCAAAAGTGTTTTGTTGATTCTCTGAAGTTACATAACATGTACAAGGATTTTCTGCTGTTTTTTAGTGCACTATTCGCGGAGGTTAACATATAAGAGAAAAAACTTCAAATATGAGTGCGTCATAACTTTTGAACAAGACACATTTTATGTTTCTGCTTTCCTAATTTATGAAATTCCACAAGTAAACAGTAATTGTGCCTTGAAATCAAAACACTTTTGATTATGATGACATATGGATTTACATGACGGAACGACATAATTACATGTCCATTAAGCTCTGCTTCTTACTGTAGCACATATGAACACACACAATCTAGATTTACATGATAGATTTGCTTGATTACATCAATAAAAAAATCTAAATGGGCGTAACCATAAGGATCTGCCTCTTACTACACATATGCACACACCCATTAAAAAACATCTAAAAAGGCAAAGAGCCGTTGTGAGACTGACTGTGCAAATAGATTCAAGAAGAAATCTTTTTACCAACCGGGAATAAGAAGCAAATGGATCACTGCGATTCACAGAAACAACTGTCATTTGTAGGCTAGGGCAAACAGTCAAACCAGGAGAACAAGTAACAATTATCTACTTAAATTAAAGGCAGTTGGGGTCGACAGTCATGCTTACAACTTATCAAAGAACCAGTGGTCCATAGACTTTGACATATGGCCAGGAATTTCCTGTATGTAACCCTGTATGTTAAAGCCTGAAGGCATACAATAAATGTATTCTTTGGTAAGTTGTAAGGATCACTGTTGAGCCCAACAACCTTTAATTTAAGCAAATACTCATTTGTTTTCCTCGTGGATTTGCCTCTCAGTCTGACTGAAGGGGCTATTCTGCTGGGAAAGTTAAATCAACAAGTACCCTCTGTATGAGAATTTAAAATACATATTATCATCACAACAATGACCAACCATCACTGCAGACTCATCTAGAAGGTAAATGGTTGCATTTAAGCTGGGTAATCCATTTTTAATGAGGTATCATAACAGCCTTGATAATACAGAAAAACATGTACCACTTCCATTAAAACAATCAGATACAGGACCCCAGCACTCACACATGCTCTGATGATCCTTTGATAGCTTTCGTGTTGCGGTGCTTTTGGGAAATCAAGGCCTAAAAGGTCCATTATCCAACCACTGCTGGGGTCTGAATCCACAATAGCTTGTTGAGTGCCAAGTGTAGATAAAATATGAGAAGTGTCAAACAGTTCACACAGCAAAATAATCCACCATTACTTACCACCTGGTCTCATGGAGCTAACCATGACTTTCTCTACACCACAATCGGTCAGTCAGAGCCATGAATGTGCTTTATCCTTTACAGTACAAGGGAGCATTGTCTCTGCATGAAATTCAGGATAAAATGAGTCAAGCCGACAAGTGGTGGTCTTTTTGTACAAGCCTGTGCAGCTTGAAAAAGAGCAAGAGCAACTCTAGCTGTATGGTGCTACAGTCGATGAGCACTTATGCAAAGCATATGTTTCAAGAAGCCTTTGGCTTATTGGATAATCTGCCACTGCTGGGCTTTCCAGAGACACCGTAAACTAAATAATACTGTATGTGGACACTGACAAATTGTCTTGCATGATGGGGGCTCAAGCAGCTATGAGGATAAAGAATCAATTGGTAAGCCAGAGGCTATGCACTGCAGCAGTGAACATATATTTGATCTTGAAAGTCCCCCTTTACAGTAAAGAACCCAGGCATGAAGCTCCCACCACCGTTTTCCACTTCTACAACTAACTGAAGCCTGGTTAGATGATCATATGAAACAACGGTAATTTTTCCAGGACCTCTGGAAAGCCTAGAGGGACGTTTTGTTTGGCCAAAACTGATCTATTGTTTATGAAAATGTCCATTATTTCCTAACTCCTATGCTGGAGGTTAATCTAATGTGCAAGTTCTTCGGTCTAGCTACTGAAGGTTTAACCAATGGAAGAGCTTGCTTGGCTGTTTCTATCTTGATACCCCAGATACCTGATTGAACAGTTTTTCCATTGGCCGTTTCAAGCTCTTAACCTTTACTTACTGACAAAATCAACAAAACATCAGCATGTGGCCAAAAGCTGTAGGTAGTGTTTGTTAGACAGCTGGGTTTGTTTTTGAAAATAGTATCTCATTTTTGCCAATCTACATTCCTTTACATTTTTGAACTGTAAACATTCTACTACGGCTAAGTGTTATGATTTAACAAAAATAAAATGTGATATACAAATGTTTACTAAATGTCTTTAACCGATAAAACCAAAAAAGTTCTACCAGTTTACAGTAGGCTATGGGTGCTAAGCAACATAATGATTATTCTTTGAACAGCCTTTTTGAAAAAAAAAATGCAGTAAATGAACACAGAACCCAGCTGATCAGACTGATCATTTTATAATGTTGCACTGAACAGGACTTAGCCAATCATATTTAAGAATCTGTTTTATATTATTTTAAGTTCATTACAGTTGCAAACTGACAGAGACACAGAGTGTAACACAGCATACTCTTCCTCCTGCCAAGCTATACAAGGACGACCACAATTAAAAGCCCAATGAAACCAAAGTCAAAATGTTTACTGGCTTTAAATCTTTCCAATAAAGACATACTGTAAACACAGGCTCAGTTTCTAAATCTCCACTTTGTCCCAAGAAAATCCTCCTTATTTTCACCATCGAGGACAGAAGTAAAATCTCAGTCTTGCAGCCTGACATATCTATGAGGGCAGCAGGACTCCAAACAGCAGCTTGGAGGATGTGGAAAGACCCGAGGGCCTGATGGCTCCCAGCTGGCCCCGTTGCTTCAGGGAACCTGGCTGAACCAGAGCACGTCCCGAATGAAGCTGCACCCGCTTCGCACGCAACCCCCAGCTTTTCATTCTGGGGGTGTTTTTCTTCCAGCACGGTAAGTAAGTACACTGACTTGGCCACGGCTCAAAAACCAAATGTTCAGCAGCTTACTGTAGACAGGCGGTCTGCCCTCATAGTTGGTGCGCTGGCCCTCGCCTAGGATTTATAGTCGACTACACATTGTAAATGAAGCTCTATAAGAACTAGCCTGAAGCAGCTCTATTTTGGAACAATCTTCGTCTCGCCACCCATTAAGCAGCTCCAAACTGTAAAACTGTCTTTCTGCAAGCCAGTGGAGTATACCACGCACTGTTCCTAAAATCATCACCCTCCCCCTACTCCATCACTCATTTCCCAAGCAAGCACCACCGCTGTGTCTATTAATGCAGCCTGTTTATGGAACAAGTAGGGCCCCTTCCCATTAAAAAATGAGTGAATCTAAACTGCACAAGGGAAAATAGAACTAAAATACACCTGAAATTCTGCTCTTGGAACAAACTTAGGGATTATATATGCTTTATGGTTTAAAAGTATGCCTTCACAGAAAGCCTGAAGAACCGTACAGGTTCGCAGCTCCCATTTACACTACTTTGACAA
The DNA here is from genome assembly GCA_037974405.1 of Brachyalestes nurse. NCBI lineage: Eukaryota > Metazoa > Chordata > Actinopteri > Characiformes > Alestidae > Brachyalestes > Brachyalestes nurse. Next base: position 3,242,840 of record JBBPCY010000035.1, read on the forward strand.
AAGTATTGGTACGCCTGACCAGTACACCAACAGGGATTTTTGTGACACTGCATTCAAGTACATAGACTTTAATATGGAGTTCGCAGCAATAACAGCTTCTATTCTATCCACAAAAATTATAGTGTTTCTATGAGTCAAGCATGTCTTCATGGACCTTGCATTGTACACTGGGACATAGTCATAGAAAAGATTCTTCCCCAAACTGTCCACAAAGTTGGAAGTATGGCGTTGTCCAAAATGTTGGTATGCTGAAGCATTAAGATTGTCCTTCACTGAAAATAAGGGGCCTAGTCCAAACACTGAAAAACAGGTGTGTCCCAATACTTTTGTCACTATAGCGTATATTAGCAAAAACCATCTCCAAGCCTAATAAACTTTTTTCCAACTTTTAGACTAATGGGCAATTACATTTGGCTTGGGCCGTGAGAGTAAATAATTCCCGGTTGTTTACTGACCTGAGTCACAGTCTGTGTCAATGAGATATCCATTTTGTTTTTGTATTATAAAGGACGTGACCTTTTAGTGTTCACGGTCCAGACGAATAAACGATTCATCGGTTCCTGTTGCCAGCACGGCTTTAAACAAAGACACGTCGCACACAAATGGAGGGAGTGAGACTCTGTGGGTTCCTGGCTTTTTTATTCCATCCTACGTGGCTGTATAATCAATTAAGCGGTGGGGGAGAGGAAGGTAGGGTGAATGAGAGCTCCCCAGTGTGGTTGCTTTTACATGCAAACCCATAGAGAGCAGTATACCAGTGACCTGTGAGGACTCAAGAGACGTCCTCCAGAAGACCTAATGTGATGGAAAAATAAACTATATTCGTGTTTGCAGTAGACATTAACCCCCACAACTTCTCATGGGTGAGAAATGAAGAGCTCTAAGGCATCTCCATGGAAGCTCTTAGTGTGAAGACGAGAAAAAGCATGCCATCATAGTCAAACGATCCCCTGTGACGAATATCATAACAAAGGCCTAAGTGAGTCCAGATTTATGGCGTGTGCACGCTCTCCGTCATCTTCTGCTGAATAATGGAACAGGACAGCCCGGGGTCACACATCACATGACACCGGCACAAAGTTCACCAGCTCCTGGCTCTTGCATGCCATCTAGTGGAGCAAAACACTGAGGAAATATTCAATCACTGCAGATTTCTTGTCTTTTTCCTGCTTTTTTTGTATCTTCCCTCATTCCTATACCATCTGTAATGCATTGCACTAAATCCAAACATGCTTCTGATGTCACTTATGAATCCATCTTCATTAATTCCTAGTCTATCTACATTATTTTGTATGTAAAATGTGGCAAACTAACTCTAGAAATTGGACATTTTCTCTTGAAGGTTCATCTTAAAATATGATTAGTTTACAAAGACACAGTGCAGGTTCACAAGTACATCATATTCAACATAACCTCTTCTCACACTTCATAATATTAAAGAACGTGACTTAAAGGGCCCATGTCCTAGTATTTAGGTTTTCCCCTTAGGTCAAAATATTACATCCCAATTCAAAAGTCCCAATTCATTTTTAAATGACAATTTTCCAACCTCTCTATTTTTGTTACTTTTCTTTTAAGACTGATAAGTGACCTCTTTTCTGATGGGTTGTCTCATTCAGAAAAAAGCAAAATCTGTAATTTTATGAGGAACCTGGGCTAAGCTCTGTAAACTGAGTAGGCAAGTATATGTAGATGTGTAGGTTTTTGTGACATCACAAAACAGTGAATTGAACATTTTGCTGTTTTTTGCAGCTTGGTTTGCAGGTATGGGCTGGTAAGTGAATGTTATGTGTTTTAAAACTTGAAATAATATTTATGGACCATATCAAACCCTTTTATTTAGAAAAAAATGAGGAAATGTTGGTTTTCCATAGAATGGGCTCTTTAAGTAAATAAGGAGTAGGGAGCAGAAGATGTTCCACCATAATGAACAAACACATTTAGAGCAAGTATAAACTGTGATCTACTAAGAGACGTTAAGAGCCTCTCACTTGTGTAAAGGAACAAGTAATGAAAATGCAGCGGAGCTTGAGAGAGGTGAAGACGGGGTCAGCGAGAGCTAAAGACAACATAACAAAACAGACGTGACTGAGATCCCTCTTCTAAACAGCTGCTTAATGCTTCAGCTACACCTGATCTAAACACCACATGCTAGCGCTCCGCATTCACGTCCAAGTGCGTTCTCATAGCTCAGCTTTACATCTCTGCCAAATGTACAAAACCTGCACGACCGTTTTCACCTGACTAGTTGTTTTGACTGTGAGACTTACCGTTTTGGCTCCTCTGAGGAAGCTCTCTATATGAACATATACGGCCTCTGGGAGTGTTTTAGGTGTTTCTTGAGTCTACGTACTGCGACTGCTCATTAAAATTGTTTTAATGTCACCCAGACTCATTAAAATCATCCACCATATGCCGGGTACGCCGCTTTCCGCCAAGTATCTTCCAAGCTTCAGAGTGAAAAACCCATGTGGTTTCTTGGCATCACCGCCACCAGAGCAGCGAATGCAACCTGCCGTTCTCCAAACAATAAAAAAGCGCCAATGAAAATATCATCACATATTTTGTTTCTGATGGTTCACCCTATGGTGAACTCACAGTGGTCAAGAGAAGAGGAAGGAAAGCTATTAGCTTGAGGATGTGGCTCCTTAGCATTGGCCTCCACATCACAATTTCTCCTGCATATGGAATAAATGTTTCATTTTAACACCTGTTTTGTCATGTGATGGAAAGGGTGAGAAAAAGATACAATAAGGGATGAACACGGTTTCACAAGCTATTCCCTTTAGCATTAGCATGTCATCCGTTAGACTAATCGGTTCCTGAACGCCTCTTAGCTTCGCAACAGGCGCGCCATTCCTGCCACGTATCTGAAGCCGTCCCGATTAAGCTGTTGCTCCACTTGGGCACCATAAGACATGAGGAAATTTTTGAGGAGGAGAGCGAGATGAGAAAAAGACGGCAGGTGCGAGCAGAAAGGAGCAAAAAAAAGGGAAAGAGAAGTCAGAGAGAAAGAGGCAACAATGATTTGAAGGTTATGCAGTTCAGCCCACAGCTTACACCTCCTAATTAAGTCAGCTGGGACTGTGGAACTGAGCACATTATCCACTTTTCTTTTCTGGGTCAAACAGAATGGCTAAAGATGACTGCTTTATGCCAGGGCTTCTTAACCAAACTTTACATGTTTCATACTAGTGTGCCATCAATTTGGTCGCATTTAAGCACATCTGCACAGAGCGTCAAGTCAAAAGTTCAATAAATGATGCAGACAATTTTTGAAAGATTGAAGCTGACAAATTTTAGTCACATCCACAGTGCAAGTCATCAGAGAATCTGTGTGATGATTCAGGGTCTTCTTTGATTTCCACTGAGCGCCCAGATTAGTGTAGTGTGGGAAACACTGTGCTTGTTAGGGAATCACAAGTCTTAAAAAAGCCAATTCTTTCTCTACTGTGGATCAGTCCTGCAGAAACATGCTCTAAATCTATGCTATCCTCCCATAAGTCATTCAGGAGATTGAAACCTACATTTGAACAGAACACCAAAAGTCACCCAAGCATTTCTGTAAATCCAAAAGTCTTTTTATATTTTGTTTTCAATCACCTTGTTGGTGCAAAAACACTATTTGATGCCTCTCAAACTGTTTTATCTTTAGCATATTGAGTAAATTAAATTAAAGAAATGGGAGCAACTTTACTGCAACAAGTCACAAAGTGCCTAAAGACACAAGGAGCCTAGATACCTTTATCTTTTTATATAGTTCCAACCACTCAGCATTCAGCACCACCAGTATACTGATCACCACCTGATCATCTGGAATCATCTGCACCTGTTTTTTCACTGGTTCAGGACTTCAGTTAGATGATTGATACATAGGTGTCTTAACAAACAAAAACATCCCCCTGAAACTGGTCAGGTTCAGGGACTGGACTGAAAATGAGAGTCTTTGAAAGTCTTTCAGGAAGATAGGGAGAACTGTTCCTCAAGACTACATTAAACATACAAGAAATTCCGGTTCTCTGGAAGCGAAATATGAAGAAATCAGGGGTGGCCCAAGACTTTTGCACAGTACTGTACCTCCTCAAAACTTTATCCACTCAAACTGCGCCTAGGTCTTCTTTAAGGAGACACAGACATGTGGACGTGGTTTAGGGAACAATATGAAATGACTATGAGTTAAAGAAGTTAAAAAATATCTACATCATAGTAATAATAATAATAATAAATTTTATTTGTTACTCACTTTTCATTTGACACAAATGAATAAATTGAATAAATTACTTTAAAAATCATTTAAAATTAAAACCAATTTATCCAGTAATAAAAATCAAAGAAAGGATAAATTAAGAAGAGTTTAAAATCCTTTTTAAGAGTAAATTCTATTAAAAAGCAGTCAGTGGACTGTGTTATCCTCAGATGTTCAGGGAGGGCGTTCCACAGACGAGGAGCAATAGTACAGAAAGCCTGGTCACCCATGGTCCTGAGTTTAGTCCTGGGGGATGAGAGACAGTTCGAGGCTGTAGAACGGAGAGATTTACATGTAGCTAAACACTCTGGGCTGCCTTTTCAGGCAACAGGTTCTGTTTCAACCACTTCAGGATCAAAAGTGCTGAACTAGAATTAATTTTTCTGGCAGCAACCATCAAAAATATCAAAAAGATCAGTCCAATTTTTTACAGTTCACAGTAAGGGTGCTTTCACGCTAACCTCATTTGATCGTTTTCAGCTAACCAAAACAGCGAGTGTGAAATATGGCCCAAATAATTGAGGTGTTCTCATTCCAGATCAAACTGAACCGTGGTTTGGTTTATTTGCAGTGTGAAAACTCTTTTTTTGGATGGTTGGGAGCTATTACAAGAACCAGAAGAAGGCTATTGATGAAATAGTACAAGTGAGCTCTGGTAGCATACAGTAAGAACAGTATTTAATTAAGCTTTAGGTAAAATCAAAAGTCAACTTGAAACATTTATAAAAACTGAGTAACTTATGCCTTATTTAACAATGGTTACATTTATAACAGTATACTGACAATGAACCTGACGGCCGAATTGACGACACAGCAACATTAGACACACTACAAACCAATCAGTGGAGTACAGGAAGATACAGCCTCTTAGGTGATGATGGCCGGACATATATGTGTCATGCAAAGTCCTTTAGCATGTTCGTAAAATTTTTAAAGATGAAACCAAAACCAGATCAAATGTTTACAACGTAATGAAAACACGGACCTCAGTTCGGACCTGGTGCCGGATTTTCAGGTGTGAAAACAAGTTGGTTTGACTTATATGTACTAAAGAATGTTTCCCTCACTCCCTTACCTGCATGTCCTCTGAGATAACAGTTAGCAAACCAAGATATGTCTGAACATACTTATCTTACAGACACCCAATAAGCCTGCTGGTATAATCAGAACTACCACTACCAGCCATCACAACAGCTTCTTTCCACAAGCCATTAGATTCTGAACTCACAGCCTTCACCTCACATCAGGGGTCTGAACAGGGTCTGACCTCATAGTGAAACTACTGCAAAATGCAGATGACAGGTTTAGCTATCCTAAACACACTGCATCAACACTTTTTAATACAAACTGCCGCAAAAAATCCTAAAACTGCTCTACCTCAGAAACACACTCCTATTTGCACTACCTGCCTGTTTTGTACTTTGATTCTGCAATATAACATTGCAGCAGTTTTTGTCTCCACACTTTGTCTTTCTTTTTTGGTGACCAGGTCTATGTACACTAGCTGCTTCAGAGAACGCTTTTTCAACCCTCTGTGTACCTGTGTATGTGGCTTGTCTGACAATAAACTCTCTTGAATCTTGAATCTTGGTACTGCTGAGAACTGCAGTGCTTTTCTGGTATTTACACTGTGAGGAACTTCTTCCCACCTGAAACCGTCTGTAACAACATCACCTCAGGCTCATACTAGTCCTTTGAAGAAGAGTGTCTTTCCAGATGCTTACCACAACGTGCAGCTCTGAAACAGTCGGTTGGACTCTGCCTCTGTAATATTCCTCTATTAGCAGCCAGACAGAAGTCTAACTTTGGTCAGAAATTGCTGCCTCCACTTACTGTCATGAGAAAATAATGTTTTTGTCATATGAGATGTATTTCAGTGAAAAATAAACAAAACATCTACCCAGCTCCAGTAGGCCTGGAGGCCTGGTGCTCAAACTCCTGGTAATTGCCAAGTGACTTGAATCAGGTGTGTTTAAGAGTGGAAACCATTAAGCCATTTTGGACAGCAGCTGCCCTTCCTCATCCAAATCTTTATATCTGGCACCTTTTTCAAGATATTTGACTCCACAGTGCCTTGAAACCTCACTACTACTATCATAATTCTCAATGTTGAAAATAAACTCGACATCACCTTCATCAACAACACCACCTCTAATTTGTCCAGCAACTGGACCACTTTCAAACGGTGCAATCTTTACTTTGGCAACTGTTACAGGACTGGAGATGAACTAGAGATGAACCCCCCTGCGGTACACTGATAACTAGACCCAGCTTATTCATCTTTCCAGTTAGGCATTATTAGCGCTAATCATTCCACTCCAAACAACTTCTGCAGAAGTGATCTGTAATTGCATTGCTTAAGGAAGATATAAAGTAGTTTAGTTTTAGCACTGAATGAAATATGGTGATGGGAAGAACTTTAAGGGATTTAATGCACTGATTTAAATTTAAACACTACAAAAGGGGGACATTGTACGTCTAGGTCAGTGATTTATCACTACTTAAACTTAACCAGAACGAGGCATGGTCTATTGCTAATGTGATGGTTCAGTCAAAAAATGAATTTTGTGTAATATTCCTGTTACCGCAAATGTCAATCATATTCAAGGTCTGAAGTTTGCTTCTCTCATTTCAAACAGTGTAGCAGTGTGACACAATGATGTTGCATAGCTAAAACTGTCCATCATTTTTGTAGAAAACTGTCATACAGTGTGAAAAACCACATAGGCATGTCTACTTCACATGACCTAACATCTCAACCCAGTTTGCGACAAATGTGTGATTACTTAAGTTAGTTTTCATTACTTTCGTGACTACATTCCCCTTGTAGCTGCAGCACAAAACTAAAAAAATACATCTTTGGACATGTCTTGGTTGACTGACTACATCTGAGGTGAGGGGGAACTGTGTAGATTAGATTTTTGGCCTCTTTAAGTCTTTCCCTCACATATTACAGATAAACTTCTAAATGATGACTTGGTCAGAAAGACAACGAAGACTTTTGAAGAGGAGAGGACAGAGAAGGAATGACAAATTCTCCACCAACTCGGCCAGTAGGGGGAGCCATTAGCCGAGACCCATATTCAAATTCTAAGCGTGTGTGTGTGTGTGTGAGAGAGAGAGAATAAGACAGTGAAAGAGAGAGAATGCCCTCTGCACAGGAGACTAAGCCGTTTTAGTGGGGTACTATCGTGTTTGTTTATGGCGGTGAAATGGAAGTGTAATTAAATGGGTAACTTACACCATGCTCTCATCGATATCGATCTGGCAATGCTGGCTGTGGCCAGAAGGGGAGAGGGTTTTAGGTTCCTCTAGCAATCAGCAGGAGGTTTTTGTGTTTAATGGACACATCTAAAGCTGGTGCATACGATCGCAACAGGGGGACCACCCTGGTGAGTGGCCACAGACTCTACAGGCCAAAGATCTTTGCGAAAACATGAAAAACACCCCTCAAAATGTTAGCCTCATATCATTCCATCATGATGTGCAGACCATCATTACCCGGATCTGATTAATGAGAGCGGCCCTGCAGTTGTAATGGGCACCGGCGTGTAATTTGAGAAGAGCACACCCTCAATAGGAGGATACAATCATTTATTATTTGTCTGATAGAGCTGACAGCCATGATGGCAGGTTAGAGGACAAAGAAGGTAAACACAGGCAACTGGAACAATTAGGATTTCTCTTCTCCGCTAGTGTCCAGCCCTGGGAGACGACGATAATGGGAGCCAGATGTTAAACTGTCTTTGCAAAATGGTCCCTCAGTTTTGTTATGGCCCTAATGATGAATGTTCATTTATACATAGAGCTGAGGCACAGATCTGGCACAAAGTTAGAAACGCATAACTGGGTAGCACATGTTACATTTTCAGCTGGTAATGAGCCTCATGTCACTACTGATGGACAAAATAAATTTACACCTTGTCCATAGTAGATAGGAACACAACAGATCAGATGAAACTTGTTTCCATAATACAATATAATATAATATGACATAATATAATATAATATAATATAATATAATATAATATAATATAATATAATGTAATATAATATAATATAATATAATAGTATTTTACACATTTGTCGATACACATACTGTATATGTATGTAATTAACTATGCAAACATTTTGCCACACCAGTATACATATGTGTGTATACAGCTTCAGGGGAAAAAAATAAGAGAGCAGCACCTGAATCAAAAGTATAAAATCCACTGCTGTAATCAACACTTTCCTCTTGCAATGTGACCAGTTGGACAGCAAAACACTACTAGAAGTGCGTCAAAGGTAATTATTGTCATTTTATTTGAGTGAGCAAGAGATTTATTTTTCATTATTCATGTTCTGTAAACACTGCATCATTTCTCTTATTTTGATGTTTTGTTATTTCCTTTCAAATTATGCTTCAAATAACAATATTTTTATTTGGAAAGTAGGAGAAATATTGTCAGCGGTTCTTGACAACTAAGGCAAAGCTGTTCAGTTCAATACCTGCACCTATAAAAGATCAAACCTGAGAAACTGAACATTTTTGCAGTGGTCTATATATACACCTACAATTATTATATTCTATTATTTATACCACCTTTATAATTGCTTTTCATTGCACATCAATTGCTAGTCTTTATTATTTTGTTAAAATGCCTTGCATAACTTTCAGTGTTAAGTACAGTAGTTGAGCTCCATTGACTATTTCGAGTGCAGTCTGTGTATAAATTCGATCTATTTGTGTCAAATGTGCTAACTAATCCGGACCATACTTCTCATTGCAGTGAAGTTCATAAGGAGATGTCCTAAAGAGATATTAACTCATAAAAACACGTTCAGCGACAGTTAAGTGCAGAAGTCATCTCAGAGCAAGGTATCTCCTTTCAGGTGTTCAGATGAGCACTTGAAATGAAATGAGTCTGAAATTCAGAGCCTTTTGACTCGATTTAGCCGAGTCTCATCTTTCTTTTTTTTTTCTTTTATGATTTCTCCTCATGGGTTATGATTATACCCTTAGTCCAAATGGAGAAATGTCAGGGTCCTAATTGCTGAGCCCCAGCCTTTTTTAACACTTCTTCTGTATTCATGAGGTTGCACCACGTCCTGACAACTATTGGCAGCACTCAAGATGCAAATGACTTAGCCAATGTGCGATGGATTTAGACCTCGTGCTGCAGTAACTGTCGCTCGCTGTAGGACATGCTCTGCCATATCTTATTACTACCATTTCAGACCAGACCAGACATATTTCTCACATCCATGCAAATTGGGATAGTTCATATTTCCAGTCTCTCTCTTTTTTTCCTCTCATTTTTGTCAGTCTGTCTGGAGGACCTAGTCACTCTTTTTTTCCTTCCTTTCTTTCTTTTTTTAACTAGGACAAGAGGACGCCATGTCTTCAGGCTAAATTAAAAAGGTAGTGTCCCCCAGGACAGAACTCCGGCAGATTGGTAAAGGATGAATTCTATACCTTTATCAAATCACGAGCGAAGCTCATTTCACTGAGCGATTTAGTCTGTAGCGACTTTTTCATGGGAGACTACAGTGGCAGTTATAGAGTTATGGCCATTGGAAGTATTTAAAGCTCTGTTATTCTCTTCAACTTTTGCAAACTTTTTCAAATTTTTTTTCTTTCTAATAAGTGGGCCTGGTATAATTAGGACCATTCTAACTATACTCTTAGGATCTGTTCAAAGTGAAACTGTCTCTTTACTGTTTCACAGGCATTTTGATGATGAGGTACTTTTGGGGACGCCAGTAAATAAAAGAGCTTTTTTTTTACGACTGCATTTTTAAATCATTAAAATGTTATCATTGCTGTAAACAAAGTCATTCAAAGTAGGTTTGATGTGAAATGCTTCATTCTAGAGAAGCCAAGTTTGCAGTGCTAGCTATAATTGCTTCTTAATGCTTAAAAACTCTACACCATAGACAAGATGTTAAATGACATGATTAAAAAACGTGCTGCACACATTTGTCTGAAAGTTATAGTTTAAGGGTGTGCTCACTGTAGGTGATCCAAACCGTGCTCGAGCACATTTGACCCTCAAAGTCAATTTTGTTTTACTAGTGTGAAAGCTCTATACCAAGCCTGAACACACTGGAAGAAGTGGGCCCTGCCATGGCTCAACTGGACTTGGCATGGTACACATCTAGTGTAAATGCTCACCATGCCCGAGCACAAAACTCAAACTCGACTGTCCCATTTAACAGTGTGGCAACAAAGAGTTTGCAGTGTTTTGTTGGAAATTTGGGCAGATGAGAGAATAAAGAAACATCTGAATACAAGTCCAAGATATTTGGGAAAACTGAACAATGTTGTGATGTTCTGAAAATATGAGTTCACCATTTGAAGGGACGGGACACAGTCTGTAAATCTGGCAGGACACCAGATGAAAAGGATGAAGCAATGTGTGATATGGTGACGTAAGGCTGCCCAGGTTCGGAACATTTAGCACGACATAAGCGCAGGCCAGCAGGGGACTGAAGAGGGGGCACAACTGGCTCGGGCACAGTATAAGGCACTGGTCATAGTGTGAGTACACCATAAAATATGTTCACGGTGGAGGACTGCATGTAGGGTGTTGTAAGGGAAATAGTCAGTAAAGAAAGGTTTATCAGATTTACTTAGATGTAATCATTATTATTATCACACAGAAAACTCAGAAGACACATGTGGGCTTACTGGACATTTGAGAGAGTAAAATGGCTATATTTGTGTTGTAGATACCATGAACCCTGGTTTCTATCACCAACACAGTAAATAAGAGTCTGTAAACATCTCCACAATGTACGGTTAACAATAAACAACTTTAAATTAGTTAGGTTTGTGTCTGAAAGATGTAGATTCATATGTCATCAGCGTGATTTCAGTGGAGATATGAACAACAGCATCACCAACAGGTTATGAGAAGAATATGATTTGGTTAAAATGGGGCTGATTTACCTCTAGCCCTAGCTTCACACCGTCTGTCAGTGAAATGTGCTGTCATGTATTACAAGGCGTTAAACACCCCTAGGTTGGTCAACATTAGGACTAATCATTTTCATACCCAGCTCCACCTTCCTTGAGTCTGCAAAAGTACTATAGGTCAAGTTAAAAAGGACAACCTCAAATATAAATTTAAAGTCTGTTAAAGTAAGAATGCTATACGCATGAAAAAAGGCCTCTGAAGCTGTTAACAAATCAGATATATGAAATGATACTGCATTAGGCTGTGTAGATAGTTATTAATGTAGAATTTACTGTTACAATGTTAACTATAATTATCCTAGACAAGATGACTAATTAGGTCAATCATTCCTACGTGAGCCAACTAGCCAGCTAATGGTAATGCTAGCTAATGCAATTTGGATTGATTTTTTTTAGATAGTGTGAGCATTTCCCATTCTTTTTGTTCTCCAAGACCATTATAATGTACTAAAGCACAGCAGGAATAGGCAGAAGAAGACTGACTCCTTTTTCAAATGAAATCATTTAATTGGAGTTAGAATGAGATGAACTTGTTATGCTTAACTTGTTCCCTAATTTGTTTGAGCTTGGTAATTATTATCTAAGCGATAATGGATGACACAGAGTTTGGATAGCAGAAAATAATGTATGTTGGAGGTGCTAATGTAGTCTCCTTGTTTTATTAGATATGAAAAATGTTTTACAGGCACTAAAAAGTCTGAAGTCAATATTTAATAGTCAGACATGCTGGTGAATGTAGTACATTATGATGTGACACCTCATTGTACATTAAAACCTGATATTATTTATTCACTGTTGATGTAAAGGAAATATAGAAATGCAAGAAGTAAATTATGATCTGGTAATTTTTCCAGAGAAAACACCCACCCCACACCATCCCCACCCCCAACTGACATTTAATTGGGATACTTTTACTCTTGCTGGCATACAGAATCCTTTAAGAATGATTTGAGGGGGCTTTTAAATGTGGTGATACAGTGCATGAGCTACTGATGTCATTTTTTACCCCTTTCATTAAATGTTACGACCAGCTGTCACTGCTCATTGCTTTCAAGAAATCAGTGGAATTCTCATTTAAGTCTCAGACGAGTGTCAGCTACTATCTGTTTAGCATGTCAGGCAAGAAAAGGGGTCAGTTTCTTCTAGTGTCCTGTTCGAAACTGCAATTTAATGTGTATAATCTCTTCTAAGTGTATATCGAACTATTATTAAAATGTGCTTAAGAGAACCGTACATTCTCCAACAACAACAAGAACAAGAACAATAATGTAATAACAGTTGTTTTGTTGTTTTTTTATTATTATTATTATTATTATTATTATTATTATTATTATTATTATTATTATTATTATTATTATTATTATCATTTCTGGGTGTCTGCATATTTGACTTGGCAAAGTTTTACATTGGATGCCCTTCCTGACATAACCCTCCCAATTTAACAGGCACTAAGAAATACTATTATTATTATTATTATTATTATTATTATTATTGTTGTTGTTGTTGTTGTTGTTGTTATTGTTATTATTTTTTTTTTGACTCTAACACAATACAAATGATAACAGAAACTTCTGAATGGCTGAGAACTATTTACAAACATTCAGGCAGTTCACTGTGTGGCCTTTACTATTAAGTTGTTTTGCTTTTACATGATCTGAAAAAAAAAGGTACTCATGGCATCAAATAACATTTGAGAGAGCATCACAAACCCTCTTAAGCTGGCCTACTATGTTTTAAAGACGTATCGCAGAGCACCATTTAAGACAGTTAAGATGATGTTAACGACATGCTTGCTCTTTTGTAAGCGCAGCCATGATCAGAGAGCCAATGATAAAGACTTCTAAAAGTTGCAGCCACTCCTGACCATGAGGGACTTTCTCTCTTGCTCTTCACATGCACCATTTGAAATGATTAGGATCTGTGGCGACGGCGCATAATGAAAAATTAATCGCATCAATCTTTCCATTGTTGCCAGAGAAACAGCTCATTTACAGCTGGTCATTCCCCCACCTGCTCAGAGAGCTGGCGACAGCTGAGACCTAGCAATGCTCTGCATGCCAATGACACACACACACACACACACACACACACACACACTGCACTCTTGCTATGGCCATGACTTAAATCTTTTAGACAAGCGCTTGACGTTTCTTCTAACCCACCCTGGTAAGGAGCACCTAATTGCAATAACAATAGTAAGGAGATGGGGCAAAAAGGGGCAGAGGCAAGAAGAGGGGTATGGAACCTGTCCATGCTCCGAGAGGCCTGCAGAGAGGCTCTTAATAACAGGGATTACAGGCTGGGAGGCTGGAAGGGCCACCCAGGTCGGGCCCATCCTATTTTTCACCTAACAATAGCTGTATTTAGTCATTTCGAGGGGTGTCAATACTTTTGGACATATAGTGTATACTCTTTTTTATTTCCTACCCATTCTGATGCATGAAAATAGAGACATTTAACATACCTTACGGACCTACTGGTTCTGCTCTCACTGCAGCACACACAAGAAAAATAAACTTGACTCGAGCTCTTACTTTATGACTTATTTCTCAGTCTGTGGTCTGAGGTCAGAACTGAGAAGTACAAGAAGTAGGACAACCACAAAGAACAAAAAACGAATAACTACTTACAGGAAACCCATTTACAACAAGGGCTGAGGAGAAGACACAACTACAAATGTAACACAGATTCAAGATACAAGATTCTTGTTTTGAAAAAAAAAAGAGACCACTGCTATTTATTTTTAAATCAGCATCTCTATGACTGACAACCATTCCATGCCAGTGTCTGTTAAATTCCTACACAAGCACCTCATTTATGAGGTACTGATTAGTGATCACCTGAATCACATCTTATTTAATGAGGGAAAGTATAAAAACACTGCTGTAATCGACACTCTCCTCTCACAATGAGACCAGATGGATGGCAAAACACTACTAGAAGTGCATCTAAGGTAATTATTGCCATTTGGTTTAACAGTAAACAAGAGATTCAGGTTCTATAAACACTGCATCATTTCTCTTTTTTTGATGTTTTGTCATTTCCTTTAAAATTCTGCTTTAAATAACAAGCTTTTTATTTGGAAATTACAAGAAATATTGTAAGCGGTTCTTAAAAGCTAAGGCAAAGCTGTTCAGTTCAATACTTGCACTTATAAAAGATAAAACCTGAGAAACTAAACATGTTTGCAGGGGTCTCTTATTTTTTCCAGAGATGGATATGTCATTGGGAAGTAAACGTGGAGGAAACATTTTTTATCCTACAATCTTTTCACACATTTTTATCACAGTCTACCATCAAGGGAATGGCATATGAGTAATAGTAAAATGAAAAAAATGATTCCAATGAAAAAATGGTTTCCAATGATATTCAGTGGCATATCTCCTCTTCAGTTATATTGAAATCTAGAATTATATACAGGGGTTGACATAAGTGGTACGCAAGTACGCATGCGCGGGATAAACAGCTAAATGTGTGGCAGTTTTCAGTCTTCATAGCACAAAGACGTACCTAATTTGAGTAACTTCAGACTGTACAATTACTACAACTCAGGTAAGGAAAACCTTAAAATAATAATAACAAATATGTTTGAAAGTAATCAAAAGTGTGTACTATATGGGAGCTAAACATTTTAGCCATCTGGTTTTTAATAAACATGAAGCTAGCAAAGAGCATAAAAGAGTTATTGAGGCGAGAAAAGGCTTGACAGGAAGGGAGAACAATGGCATCCTTTGATCAATGGAAAGACAAATGAAGAACAATTTAAAACTCACGAAAATATGTTCCTTCTTGAGGTCAATGAAGCAAAAAACCCACGGCCAATCCGTACTTATGCACAAGATTGTACACAAGATGTTGCACTTTTTTGGGTTCAAAGTTTGAGCCGCATATCACTCAAACACGGGCGGCAGAACAGGTGAATTGACAGCAGAAGTGAGGAACATGGATAGTGAGGTAGAAGATTTTTAGTTTTGGTGAGTACCAATTAATTTATGTAGGTACTCATTAGAGTACTTGAGCAAAAAAATTATGTCAACCCCTGATTATATCCATTATTTGGCCATAAACCAACATCTATTTGAATATTACATAATGGCTTATATTTGCATTTGATTATAATTCAGTATTGTCAAGTGTGAGCCTAGTTTTTAGACTTTTTTCCCATTTGTTTAAAAAAAATTTCAAATTAAAATCATAAAATATCTTACACTCTAAAATGTGGTACCCAACATACATTTAGGATCTGCTTTTTTAACAGAATTTCTTCGTTTCCAGGAGCAATAAAACAAAATATAAGAGGTAAACACCATGGGGGACCTACGAAGGTTAAACTACCTCTAGAAGTGTAGCCATCACTCTGCTTCCATTTTATCCCTGTGACTCATCCCCCGGCACCCTGGCTGGTTCCGCTGGCCTGGCCCAGTCCACTGCGTAGGCCCCAGCTGCCATAGTGCCTGCTAGTGTCTGCTCTTGTGGCTGGAGGAACATGTTTGATCAGCCATGCGGCAGCAGATGGTGGAGCTTTTGTGCTGCGGTGGCTGTTATTAGCCATGACTCACATCCATATGTTAGAATGGAAGGGCAGGTGGCCAGAGAGATTAATTTTTTAAGCAGGTATGATATGACTCTATCTGCAGCGAGCACTCCGAGAATAGACTCTGTCTGTGCTCCTGTCCGGCCCATTTTGACAGCTTTATTGGTATCGTCTTCAAAGAATTCTGAGCGATCTCCAACTCCAGGGACTTTTAGGAATAGTTCCATTGTAAGCCCATGATTGCCTATTGAAGGCCCATTAGTAAATGTCCCTGAGTTAAGCTTCGATAAGTGTTTGGCTCCAGGATCTGCACAGCACCTTCTGACATTCTAACACTGCCAGGCTCGCCGTTCCTGCCCACATATGCTAATGCCTCATGTCCAAGAAAACGCTGACATGCATTATGGTCTTGTAGGTGTTCTGAATACAAAGCAAGTAACTAATCTATCGAATCTCAGCAGCGCGTCACAAAGAATGTCCGAGAACATACTAGCAAGAGGGAAAAGACAATCAGCTGGGCTATTTCTGATCATTCGGCACCTCTAAGTGATATTCAAACTGCCCCTCCCCAACCTTAAGCAAATTAAAAAGAGCTAAAAGACGATATTCTTAATGTTTTGCAGCTATGACACATCTGGGCTTGAGTGCCAACTTTCCAATATCACTTTTTTTTACCACAGAATTAAACAGTCTGTTTTGGTTACTGTGCCTTTGAGACGCAAAACATTCGATACTAAATATTCAAGATTGAAGATGGTTATTGTCATATGTACAGTAGAAAAACACATTTCTCTTTTTTGCTGTTCTTTTTTTGCTGTCCACACAAATGCTGGGGTGCCAATACAGAGCCCAATTGCCAATACAGGGCCCAGTCTGTTCTGATGATAAATAGATAAATATAAAAAAGTGAGTGATGAAGTGGTGTGTGCATCATTTGTACTTCATTTGTTCTTTAAAATATTTGTTTGCCAGTGCAGTGATTGACAGAAAAAAAAAGAAAAAAACTACTTGTGGGGCCCCTTGTGTGGCCTGAAGCGACTGTTTAAACTGATTATTGCAAAAAACTGCCCTGGCAGTGAGAATCATTTTTGGAACGATGATCAATGTTAGAAATAATTTCCCTAAAGAACACACTAAACAACAGTCAACCGCTGTGTGGCACAATAAATAAACGTATAAATGAGAAAGAGAGAGAGAGAGAGAGAGAGAGATGGAGACAGAGAGAGAGAGATGGAGAGAGATGGAGACAGAGAGAGAGAGAGAGAGAGAGAGAGAGAGAGAGAGAGATTGAGAGAGATAGAGAGAAATAGTGCGTGAGGGAGGGAGAGAGAGAGAGAGAGATACAGAGGGAGAGAGAGAGAGAGATACAGAGGGAGAGAGAGAGAGAGATAGACAGATGGAGAGAGATGGAGAGAGAGAGAGAGAGAGATAGAGAGAGAGAGAGAGATTGAGAGAGATAGAGATTGAGAGAGATAGAGAGAAATAGTGAGGGAGGGAGAGAGAGAGAGAGATGGAGAGAGATAGAGAGAGAGAGATACAGAGGGAGAGAGAGAGAGAGAGAAAGATGAGAAGGAGAGAGGAAGGAGACATGAAAGAGAAAGAGAAGGACAGAGAGAGATAGGGAAGAGAAAGGGAGCAGAGGGAGAGAAAGAAGAGAAGAGAGAGAGAGAGAGAGTAAGAAAGAGGGAGAATTAATGAATGTAAAATCTTCTGTTTTGCACCGGCACAAATCGCAGCACAGACTAGTTGGAAGTTATGAGGAGTGCATTCAAAGTGCACACTAAATATTCATTACACCTCATTAGAGACTGGAGTCGCAGTTGCCACAAAGCAGAAATATACATACATATTGGGCTCGCTAATTATGCATGATTGGAATTTGCAAATAAAAGGCTCTCTCCTGCAGCAGGAGTGTTCTGTTTCAGAAAGGGTGGGTGGGACTAAAGATTTCTGAATGCTTTAATTGATCAGCAGTCTACAGCACCTCTGAGGCCCTTTGTGTGTGTGCGTGTGTGTGTGTAAGTGTGAGTGTGTGTGTGTGTGTGTGTGTGTGTGTGCGTGCGTGTGTGTGTGTATGTGTGTGTGTGTGTGTGTG
>JBBPCY010000035.1:3262940-3282380 GCA_037974405.1 Brachyalestes nurse
ACACACACACACACACACACACACACACACACACACACACACACACACACACACTATATGGACAAAAGTATTGGGACACACCTCTTAATTATTTAATTCAGGCGGCTCCTTTCTTTTAACTCCATAGTCTATGCTCTATATATTTGACAATATTTATAGTAATGCCACATTTTAGAATTCACACACTGCACTGCACTTTTGACAAATACACACACAAAATAAATTCACAACAAAGGTACACAAACAGAAAAAAAAATCTTAATGATGCTATCAAATTTTATTAATTTAAATTATGGCATGTTTTACCAGGTATTT
Source organism: Brachyalestes nurse (assembly GCA_037974405.1). Taxonomy (NCBI): domain Eukaryota; kingdom Metazoa; phylum Chordata; class Actinopteri; order Characiformes; family Alestidae; genus Brachyalestes; species Brachyalestes nurse. The sequence goes on from JBBPCY010000035.1 coordinate 3,263,256, forward strand.
TGATATAATGTCATCATTTTATGGCTTTGTGGCTTTATTATTTTTTTAACCTGTGAGAAAGATTGGTTGTAAGTGATGTGAGTTTTCCTAGCAGAGAAAAGTCACCTCAGGTTTTTATGGCTGTGCCACCATTTTTCTGATGATCGATTATGGTCATTAGAGGCTGTGCTGTAGAACAGCACAAATACAGAGAGTGATGAAAGGTTAACCTCCCTGTTCGGGGCAGAAATGCGCTCAGTGTGCATTCCTCACTGTCACCCAATTCAAGGTGAATTAGGCAGAGGTTCATGGATGAAACACTGATGAACAATCATAGAGACACTATTTGTTAAGTGTCACTGACTTTTCCACAGCTCACTAGGGCTTTCAGAAGCGGATCTTCAGAGCTTTAAGAAGAACAGGAAGGTTTTGTGCTACATGAAGTCAGAATGTTCTTTCATACTTGGCTCCATGGGAAATGAAGTTCTCATGGAAAAAGAATGTTGCTTTTCTGTTAAAAGGGGCATCAAGTATGAACATTTTATTGATTATAGAGCAGCTGAGTTTTCTACTATTAACCCTTAGAATTCAGAGTATATTAGCAATATCTGATTTCAACAAATAAAAACAGTCTAAAATTTGTGTTCGTTCTCCTACACACTCACTATTTGCTGTGTTTTCGCTTGGGGTGCCGCCACTTGGCCGCTCTCCGGACCCCCTCCCTCTGCTTTTCCCTACCCACATGTGGGCGGAGACTTTCCTGAAAGTTCTTCTGGATTTAAACATTGTGTTTTTTTCTGTTTGTTTCTAAGACCTAAAATAAGAGACATTTGGGCATTTTTGTTCATTATGTTCATTTGCTTGTGATGCCATTTTTAAAACCCCAGTAGTGGTTATTATTATTGCATGCTTTTTAAATTACATTTACTTTGGATCTACAGCATGTGACTTAGAAACACCTCAGTCTTCAACACAAAGCACGGGACCTTCCATATATTCATTAGTTCATTCACTTGGTTCTGTCTGAGGTTGTTCACCCTGGTTGTCTGTCTGTTAGTTAAGATATCTTTTTGTTTTTGTTCTCATTCTATAAGAATTCCATTAATATTCTATTGACCATTAGTTCTATAAGAAAGTTAACAGATGGTCTAGGATTTATTCCAGATGTGGCATTTGCATCTGGAGTGTGTTGCTTTTGACTTTCAATATGAAGAGCAAGGAAATTTCATGTTAGTAAAGTCAGTCATCATTAGGCTGAGAAATCAGAGTCATTCAAACAGAAACAGAAAGAAAAATTACCATGAAGAGACTGTAATGATGGTGAGAGATGACACAAATGCAGTTATGAGTTTCATCAAATATGAAGAGTTAGAAGCATCAAACAGAAACTGGTCTCTCTGTAATAACAGAGATGATCCGAGTCACAGTCCTTATTTCGGTTCAAGTAGTCCAGGAGCAAACTGTAACAAGAAGGCAAGGCAAGTAATTTAAGCAGGACAAAAAGCAAGTCAATAACCAGAAATGGGAGTACCATAGGCAAGGCTAGAGGCATACATGTCTAGTCCCTGTCTAACTAAGCACACTCCAGTGAACTATCACACTTCATACTTTAAATACCTCTCACATTACACTCTGGACTTTCAATTAGCACCTGCACTTTGTCTTCTGTTTACTGCCACTACGTTCACACTTATGTCCTGTTACTCAATTGATAAGATATAATTTACACCTACTCAGTGTGTTTCTGGCTGCTAACTGTCTGCTGTGAAATAATATGCAACAATATACATATGGTGCAATATTATTCATTCTGCAAGATGTACATCCCTTTCACACATTACTCTCGTGCAATACTATACATATGGTGCAATATTATTTGTTCTAGTAGGTTTACATCCCTTTCACACTTTACTCTTATGCAGTATTATACATATGGTGCAATAGCATCCCATTCACACTACTTTCACGTTGATATACTGTCTATTTATTGTATTGTTTTTGTCATCACTTTGTCTAATGCTGCAAACTGCCATCTGCGCAGTAATGATACTTATGGTGCAGTACTAGTCACTTTGGAAGGTTAGCATATCATCCAAACTGTATTTTTACATTACATTATTGTTACATTGTTGTGGTGTCTGTTTATTGGGTTGTTTTATTGTTTCTGTTGTAACTTGCACTCTGTTGAACGTTACTATCAGTTGCACTGTGGTTTGTGGAGAAACATTGAACACAAACCAATCAGTAACAAAAATCAAGGAAAGGAGAATAAAAGAGCCCAGACCAGTCAGTACACAGTGAAAGGCATACGTCTAAGCTCAGTCCTTAAATAGTGCTAAAAACAAGAAGTCTTTCAGATAATCTTGACTGTGACCAGTAGCTCTCCCAGCGGTGAGGAGGGTGAATTTATTTATAAGCAGCATTTGTGTACGTAGCATATTGTATTTTCATACTGAGTTTTTTTCTACAGATTTTTATTGAATTTATTTGCACTTCATGTTTTATAACGTTCTTGTCTCTGTGTCTCTGTGCAGTCACAACATAAGCAATCTCCTCCAGGATAAATAATGGTTTCTGATTCTGATTCTGAACTACTGTGTATGATGTTGGAGAATAAGCACAGGCACGTGAGAAGTCAGGATGCTCAGGAGGTTGCATCAGTTCAAAATTTTAATGGAAACTACTAAAACATCGTTAAAAATATTGTAATGAAATTCTTGTGGACAGAAAGGGATGAAGTTAAGTCTGTATCAGAGTTACTGTAAGGAATGTGTGAAAAGACTCATGATTCCAAACATATTACATAGTATCTGGAGCATTATGAAATGGACTTATATAACTATGAGTGGAGATACATAATTTGTCAATATTGTCCATTCCGAAAACATTCCTCAGTCTTAAGTGGACCCTACTTTACTGTGTAGCAGAACAATAACTTCAGTGGCAAACTGTGACTATAAGAGTTAGGCCTTCAGTGCAGGATGAAAATGCCAAAGCACTTTCAAAACCAAGAAAAAAAAACTAATTTTGTAGTTCTCCTATGGGCTTTTTAATAACTAGAACTCCCAGAGGGCCCAGAGTAATGTTTTCCTTCTTGAAACTAATCTCACCCATTGTAAATCAAAGGTGACTGGCCATTATTTCTGTCACTTCCTAATTATGTTGGTAGTTAATGTAAAACACGTGAGGCCTCATGAAGGCCTAATCAATATAAATGTCCACTTGGCTGGATCTACATAGATACCACAGACATAAAACCCTGATTGGACAATATTCTGTGATGCAAGGTCTTAACCAGGTTCTCAACCAAATCTAAACAATGAAATTAGACAATTATTGTTGTACCTTTGAATTAAAAAAGCATGTATGATAATTCTCTGATACAAATGAAAGACACATTACATATATTTTTATTTCTAGAAATCATTAAAGCCTTCTCTGAAAACAACAATGAGGAGCAGCCAAGTCAGTTCCCTGACATGAACTCCTGTGAGCAGTGTTTCCATTACTCAGAAGAAGACTGAAGGCAAAAACAAGTAAGCCAAGCAGAAACACAAAGTGGCTGCTTTACAGGCCTGGCAGGGACGAAAACCAGCAGCTGCCTGGTCTGTGGGTTACAGATTCAGGCAGACATTGAATGTAAAGTATTTGCAAGGTTATGTTCATTTGTTGAATTAATTATGGCCCAACATTATGAGGGGACTGTGTAAAAGTGTAAATGTTAATTTGTTTAACAAATAAAAACTTAAATCCCTTAAAAGTACGACTGTACTGATGTATGCACTATATGGACATTATACTCCCAGTGAAGGTCAATCTTAATGCTTCAGCAGAGAGATTTTGGACAACGCCATGCTTCCAACTTTGTGAACACAGTTTGGGGAACAACCTTTTCTATTCCAGCATGACTGTACCCCAGTACACAAAGTAAGCTCCATAAAGACATGGCTGGAGGAGTTCAGTGTGGAAGAACTTGACTGGTCCACACAGAGTCCTGACCTCAACCCCATCCAACACCTTTGGGATGAACTGGAACGGAGATTGTGAACCAGACCTTCTCATCCAACATCAGTGTCTGACCTCATAATTGCTCTACAGAATGAATGGACACAAATTCACACAGAAACTCCAAAATCTTGTAAAGCCTTCCAAGACGAGTGAAAGCTGTTATAGCTGCAAAGGGGGGAATCAACTCCATATTAAAGTCTATGTATTTGAATGCAATGTCATTCAAGTCGCTGTTGGTGTAATGGTCAGACGTCCCCCTACCTTTGTCCACATAGTGTATCTGTTTGTTTTGCCTGTTGTTGATGCAAAAAAACCTTTTCTATTCTGAGTGCAAAAGTTCTTCATGATAATGCTCTGATAGTAATGCATTACAAGGTGGATTAATGGTTTATAGGGTTGGTTTCTAGAGTCTAAGTAGGCTGGGCCAGGATAAAATGAAAGTGAAAATCCTTCTTGCTGTTTTTGGTTTGATCAACACCAGATGCTTTTGGCCAGATCATGACTAATCCATGTCCAGTGACCTTACATGTACTGTCAAAGTCTGAGAAACTCGTAATAGACTCTTACACACCTTCAATTAGACAGCTGGAACCCAGCTGAGCAGACATCATAAATCGCTCTGCTGGAAATCTGGATTTTAGCCACCACTGTGTTTTTAATCCCATATTAAAGCATAACTGTGTTTTATCATTGGGGAACATCACATCTCACACGTCCCCGACTGCAGTGCAGCTCGTACCCGTCTTGAGGGAGCGGACGGATGACAGAGTGGCCTCAGGCTGGCAGGCTTTGAACAGTTCCCCTGCTCATCAGCATAATGAGGGTGATCATTTGTGAACTCATGCTGCGGCTCGCTGCTGCAACTGCTGTCCCTGCACACCCGCAATTCATCCTCATCCCTGATCCACCCCTCATCTCATACACACTCAGCAACATGCTGGTCACTGTGGGGATGATTTAGCCAAATATCAAATATTTTATCCTTACCATAAAAGTTCTCCACCAACCAAGACTGTTTATTTCTTGGGATGCCTGACCATTACACCCACAGGGTCTTGAATGACACTGTTTTAATGTTTTAATATTTTTTGCCCAATTATTCTGTAGAGCATCTTGAAAGGTATAAAAAATAAATTATAAATTAAATGTATTATGATAATGATGATTATTATTATTATTATTGTTATTGTTATTATTGTTATTACTATTAATGTTATTATTATTGTCTTATTCAAAACTGCAGTAGTATTACAGAATGTCCCGCTCTTCAATAAAACACCATAAAATAATTGGAAAATGTTGGAAAATGTTGTGCTGTCATCATAAATAACAGAACCGTCAGATCTGTTTAATAATAAACAGACCAATAGACCTTTCTATTGGTTTCTACTCTTTACAGTGAACTTACACTGAAAGTTGGTGAGGTTTTCCATCTCCTGTAAACATATAGTTTTGGAGATAAAAGGTTTAATTCTGACATCTGCTATGCTTCTTTGGTGTAATGACAGCGGGAGTGACTTCACCCTCCAAAACTGAAATAATGTGCTGAGCTGAGCAACCAAAAGCAAACTAGGCCACTGATCAGCTAACTAAAACTGAAACTCAACATCGCGTATATCACTAGTGTTGAAACCCCCTCGTAAACAGTGTCAGTGTTCCTTCTGAGCTGTCTTACTTCATTGGGGTCAATGAGCTCAGGTAGCAAACTTTGCTAGCACCTCTGAAGAACATCCAGCCTGATTTATCAAACCGTGAGAAGTACAGAAACTGACTTTTACAGAGTGGTAAAACTGTAAGTGCAGGAGTTTGGATATGGCAGTGAAACCATTCACAAGGTTAGTGAACTGCAGTTCTTTTCTCTGAGCACCTTATAAGAAGGTCTCACCTCCCTGCTGAAAAGGAGTTTTAAGTTTTAGTCTTTGTCTCTGTGCACTTAATGCTACCACTTTACAACACAACCACCCTTATAAAATGTTTATAAATTTATAATCTGATTTATAATTACGTTGTTAATTAGGTTGTAGACTTAATGCTACCACTTTACAACACAACCACTCTTATAAAATGTTTATACATTTATAATCTGATTTATAATTACGTTGTTAATTAGGTTGTAGACTTAATGGTACCACTTTACAACACAACTACCCTTATAAAATGTTTATAAATTTATAATCTGATTTATAATTAGATTGTTAATTAGGTTGTAGACTTAATTGTGCCACTTTACAATAAGATCACCCTTTTAAAATGTGTATACAATTCTAATCTGATTTATAATCAGGTTGTTAATTAGGTTGTAGGTCATTAGTAGTTTATAAATCATTAGTAATCTGTAATAAACAAGTTATAACAGTTGTCATACATTGATACAGGCTCACTATTTGGCAAGATCTGGTAGTAGCATGTAAACAAATACCTGATAAAGTTGACCGTTCAACATTCTGCCTGAGAAAGAGACATGGTAAGCCAGCTAGTGAGCCTGCATCAATGTATGACTACTGTTATAACTTGTTTATAACTGTCTACTAATGATTTATAAACTGTCTCCAACCTAATTAACAACCTGATTATAAATTATTTATAAACCGTTAGTCTTATTGTAAAGCGCTACACACTTAAATGACTTTTTGATTATGAACACTTAATGAAAGTGGAGCTTTTTCCATGTTTGCCATCAGAACACAGCAGGCCATCAGCTCCGTGTTCTCAAAAGAGGTGGGTCAAAAGTCTATGTACCCTTGTGGAGAAGTGACCATAAAAAGGAGCTGAACTGAATGGAACTGATGAATCTCGAGTTTATGAAACACTGAAAGTGGGAGATGTCAGGATCGGAGTGGGCTTTATGTCATAACTCCTCTCTGATCTGTGAGGCTTCGACCTTGAACAGGGCTTCAGTTTCAAGGGACAGAATGGCTTGTCATATTTTAAAGCTAGATTAGATTGTCTGATGCGTCGCACGCACACACACACACAGACGTGCTCGTACACACACTTCAGTCCAGGCTTCTAACGCTGTACAGCAGATGAGCAGGAGCGCAGCATGACAAATAGATCGCGATCTAAGGAGAGTCCAGCCAGCGCCGGCTTTGCCCATGGAGCGGCACTGACAGTGCTCATTAGAAAGAAATAATGGTCGGCCTTACGCGCACCGGCCATTATTAATATGCCTTTGCTTGGGGATGTCACAGGTTAACTACTATTTCATTTCACCTTGGACGACCTCCAGGAAAGCACACCTAATAACGCTGTCAGCTCCCTGCTGACAATAGCAATTTACTGCGCCCGCACCTACAGTGACCATAGCACTGCTTTAAAAACACCCAAGACCTTGAGGGAGTTCTCCTCAAGTGGCACACGCAATGACTCTCGGCTAGAACACACACACACACACACACACACACACACACACAAACGCACGCACATAAGTACACACACACTGATTTTTATGCCTTGTCAGCAACTTAAATATGACACTTTTTGATAAATTTTTACTAAAGATATAGGAAATATATTAATTATATGTGGCATAACTTTTGCACAGGTCACGTTTTCTGTTTTATATTGAGTGTTTTATTTAAGATAAGATAAGATAAGATAAGATAAGATAAGATAAGATAAGATAAGATGACTATTATTAATTAACTATTAAAGCAGCAGAGTGGACAGACAAAGAAACAGCAGCAGCATAAATGATAGAATAAATCTATACAACATAACTGTATAATTTAAAAATGTTAATCCAAACATTTTGCCTTACAATTGTATAAATAAGTAAATAAATAAATAAACAAACAAACAGCTAAATAGATGCATGCATACATACATACTTTTACACTTGGCTTTACAAACAAATGGCTTTACAGCTTGGTCTTGTAGGGTTTCAGAACACCTTAGACTTGAAAATATAGAAGAACACACAACATCACAAACTCTTCGACAGCGGCCCTCAGACGGCGGTGGTCAGGTCAGGGCAGCGTTGTTGGGATCACACCCTGCAGCAGAAATGAGCACAGGGACATACGCAGAGTGAGTGATGCAGGATTAAAGCAGCCACCCTGAAGCAAAGGACAGATAATTGTGCTGCATGGCTCCATGCAGACATATCAGACACACAAAGAGGCTACATGATCGTTGGTTAGATGGAACGAATATGTATCATTAAAGGACCACACTGGCACACCAGACATCAGTAATACTGGAAGGACTTCTGGTTGCAGTGATGATGTTACAGAACCGCTTTCCAGCTGAAGGACAGGTCTGGATTGGTGTCTATCATGAAAGCTTCCAGTGAAGTGCAGCTAGACTGCAAGCAGCGGATTAAAGTTTCTCTCCACTGACAAAACGCTGGAAGTTGTTCACATACAGCAAACGCCCTGACTTCCTTGGCCATGAACGAATAAAAAAACAAACACTATACAGTCACATACACTCATACACACTAAATGCACAAAAGTATTGGGGCAGAACTTCTACTCCAGCATGAATGTACCCCAGTGTAAAAAAGCAAGCTCCATAAAGACATGGCTGGATGAGTTCAGTGTGGAAGAACTTGACTGGCCACACGAAGCCCTGACCTCGTCCAACCCCGTCCAGCAACTTTGGGATGGAGATTGTGAACCAGGCCTTCTTATCCAACACCTTAAATGCTCCACAGAATGAATGAATGGGCATGAATTCCCACAGAAACTCCAAAATCTTGTGGAAGGTCTTCCAAGGAGAGTGGAAGCTGTTACAGCTGCAAAGGGGGACCAACTCCATATTCAAGTCTGTCTGTTTAAAAGCAATATCATTAAAGTCCCTGTTGATGTAATAGTCAAAATAAAGTCCAAATACTTTTGTCCATATAGTAAATTTAAAACAGGAACAAACACAAACCACTTAGAAAGAACAAATAAAAAAGTTTGATAAGCAGATGGATAGATAAGCAGATGGATAGATAAGCAGATGGATAGATAGATCATTTATCCCAAAACCTCCTCTAAAAATGAATTAATAAAAAGTTCACAAAACAAATATTCCCATAGTCATACATAAAACTAATAAATACATACATAAATTCATACATACACATTTACTTAAATGCATCAAATATGCCAATATCTAGACAAAAACGAAACCTTCACATGACAAACCCGCCCTCCCCCGAAAGAAAAAGTGTCAGGCAATATCCAAAAGTATTAAGAATGGGGATTTATAATTACGATAATATATAAGTATAATTAATCTGACCCATTATTTCGATGGTATCTTTTAACCAGAGACAAAAGACTGAAAACCCAGAGAAAGGCCATAAACTATGAAACTAATTAGACGACGTGCCGACTTTCTAAGAAAAGCCCTTGAAAATGAGCTAAAACATATGCAATGTAGTGGAGTCCTTTATATCAGAGAAGTGTGTACGATCCACCCCCCACTCTGGCTGGAGCAGGAGACTCTGATGAAGGTCATTCGTAATGATTAAAATCGAAATGATTTGTAAATGACTCACGGGACCTGGAGTCCAGTGGCACCTTCATACAGGAAATTGCATTACCAGTCAAACGGCGCTGTTGGGGGACTCCCACCACCACCGGCGTCTCTGCAGCCCTTCCCCGCCTGCAGCTACAGGCCTTCAAAAGAACAATCACGCACACGCGAGGAGAAGCAGCGGCTGATAAATGGTACAGAAGCAGTTTTTATATTGCTGATATGGAATTTTGTGGCTGTGGCGATATATTGTGCCCCAGAGGTTGGAAAAGCATGGATTGATAATTAACACCCAGAGCGATGTTTAGAGGCACGATTTCCCAAGAGAGCGCAAGGGTTAAATGAAATTTGGTGCCATAACAAACAACCGTGATGCTGTGAAATATAGGAGCAGTGACATTAACATATATAGTAGGTGTGTGGAGTGAGAGAGAGGAGCGCAGGTCGATTAAGGTGAAGCGGCGAGAGGAATTAAAGTGTCCCAATCATCGCACTCCTATTTCTCCTCGCACCGATTCTTCACAGGTGCTGTGGGTATTCAATCACAGCAGCCAGGCAAAATGATCAGAGGGATAAATATACATTGAAAGGGCCAGTGTCCTACTTTTTTTCTACTTGATGTCCACTTTGGAAAGGAATGTTATGTACTGGAATGCGATTTAAAAATGTGTTAAATATTATAAATGCAAATGTAGAAGATCTCAGTGTGCTCAAAAACTTTTGAATGGTAGTATGTTTGTTTGTGTGTACACTATATGGACAAAAATATTGGTACATACCTTTTAATTACTGAATTCAGGCGGCCCCTTACTTCCAGTGAAGGTCAATCTGAATGCTTCAGCAGACCAAGACATTATGGACAACACCATGCTTCCAACTTTGTGGACACAGTTTGGAAAAGAACATTTTCTATTCCAGCATGACTGTGTCCCAGTGCTCAAAGCAAGCTCCATAAAGACATGGTCGAATAATATTTACTAAAAATACACTCAATATTCTTTGCTAACAAATACATTTACAGTATGTTCACCATTTGAGTTCCTTTATTCACCAGAATATATCATATTTTTGCTGACCTACAAAAAGCCATGTAATATAATTATAATTATAAGTGGATCGCAAGACGATTGTTAGATATTTAACAAGCGATTAAGTGACACCCAATGGGATGAACCAGTTATTTAGTGCATTTAAAATAAAAGGACAGTCTAGATATTGATCTGCATCACCATACAACCAGTTAATAGAATGCCAGACATGCACTGTAACATATAAAAATATCTGCAGAAATGGATAACTGGTAAAAACCTGTGCTGTGTAAAAAAATAGGATTTTTGCACTAAGGTTATTCAAAGCAAAATATGAAGAAATGAGGGGTGGCTCAAGACTTTGGCTCAGTACTGTATAACATCACAGTAATTTTCCAACCTCTCTTAGAGTCAAACAGGCTGTTTTTGTTACTGTGACTTTAAGAAAGATGTATGCAAATGATCTCTGTTCTGACAGGCTGCCCTGGGCTGAAACATCCCTTGTAATTTTAATGAATGCTGTAATGAACTGCTGTAGGCTGTGGGTAGACAAATGCCTTCAAAATAGACTGTCTTCCGTATCTGGACTGTATGGACAGTAGGGACTGGAGAATGGACAGTATGTTTCCGAATTTAGAATAAATTCGGTTCTTTTTTATTTAAAAAGGAAATTAGGTTCTCTACCATATGGGCCATTTAAATGCATTGACATTGTATTCTATTTTTAAGTAGATGCACAAACAATATGTCAAGCCCTGCGTCCCTGGACGTAAACTCATAAAGCCAGTGAAATTTAAATTCCATTCATTTTGCGCAGGGGTAATTACATCAGCGCTACGAAATTCAATTTGATAAAATTATCCTTGGTGCCTCATTGTCAAATCACATTTGAGAGATCAGAACAGCATTATTAGTGTTATTCTCCCTCTGGTGTTGGGACCGATAAATCCTAAAATGAAGGAAACATAAGGTTCACCTTCACCAACCAAAATACCAATTCAATCAAGATGACCCAGAAAAATTGAATCAACAGATCAACTTGACAGCTTTGGGTTTACTTACTGTACCTCAAGCCAGAAGTTGTCTTGTAAATACTTAAAAATACTTCCAAACCAAGGCATGTTTGGATTTTTGCCTCTATAGTTAAAAGTTAGAGCTATGAGGCTGACATCCAGACTCAAATCCAGGGGTGCCGGAAGCCTTTTTAATGTGGGGTGGGGTGCATTGGCTTGCGCGGGTGCAGAGGCTGTTGTCCAGGAAACAAAAAGTGGGGGGAATGAAATGAATTCTTTTGAAAAATGGGGGGGGACATGTTGGCGTCCGAACCATTATAATCCTTTCTTAAGCCCCTTAAACCACTTCCAGCTCCTCATTAAGGTGGCAGAGGGGCATAATTAAGTTAATCAAGGTTGTTGTTAAATATTTTCATAAAACTACAGTGCATATTACACTTTACTGTCAACAGTGCGAGTGGATTAGGTTCATAAGCAAACAATTATAGGCAAACAGCGCCATTTCTTTTGGTTGTATGTTGTAAGCAAATTTAATAAAAGGTATTTGCTTATCACTTGTCATCCCGGACCTTTGACTTTATCTAGAAATTAGATTTGAACCTTTGAATATAAGGTTTGAGAGCCCCTGCAATGGAGGGTCAATGGCTTGTTTTGTTGTCACTGAACCACAAAAAAATAAAACAGATCAACAAGATGATTTTCCTTCCAATTTATTTAGAAAAAATATAAAATTTAATATATTACACTACAAAAGACATTTACACAAACATAACACACTTACAGTAAAGGGGAGTAGACAATCACCACAACACCTATTTTTCTGTGCTTTTACCTTTTTTGTTATTGAAACAATTATGATTCTACTCTCAGCGGCTGTGGCTCATGAGATTCCGAAAAACATGATTCTGAGAAAACGCATTTTACCACATTACATCTCCACACCAGGCATATATTTGCATTAATACATCTGTGGTTTCGGTTCCACGTCAAAAAATAAAAAAAATCTGCAAATCTGTTTATCTCTTCCATGCCAGTGTTTCCCAGTGAAGTCCCAGGAGGCCCCATTTGTTCTTTAAAGTCCTGGGCCTGTTTTATTGTTCGACGGAGCCCTACACCTGTTTCAACCGATCGACTGACGGGCTATTTTTGGCTTGCCTGAACTGCTCTAAAAAACATTTTATTCATGTTTGGCTGTAATTAGGCTGTGCCGTTACTGTATCTGCACCACATGTACAGTATGTAGTGGCCTCTTTTCAACAAATCTCTCTTGCTTGTAAAATTCTAAAAGATCCTCCTATTCTAAAACATACATACTGCTTAAAGGACCCTCATTTCAGTGCATTTTCCTGTTCTTTAAAAATATTCAGTCAAATATAGGAGGCAATGGCCAGGGTCTATTGTTTGTAGAACACTTTCCATTTGTCTAATCAACAGAGAAATACATCAACTTTATTGTCTGTTTTAATCCACTGAGAGATAGAGATTCAGCAGACAGAGGCTGAAGACTGCTCAGCTATTCATTTCATTTCTTTCCATTTTTGGAATAGGAGACGATTTTTCTACTACAGAAGTGATGGCGGTGCCCACAGGAATCAAGAATCCACTGCAGGGGTTCAAATAAATTCACAATCTGAAGCACAATCACTCCACACACATTAACACTGAGAACCATTCCGTGCTCTTAAGAGCTTGGTTTGAGTGTCTGTAATGTTAAAACCAATTAATTTTATAGCATTACCGAAGAAAACAAATACTTTCCTATCAGTAAACTCAAATAGAACGAAGAGTGTTGAAGGCGTGTGCTTCAGATTGCCTTTTTTACTGTGCTATTACTTCTAATTAGAGCTGTGCTAATATTACATCGAACAACCAACTCAGTCAGGGCTGTAATGATGCATCAAAATATTGTGATATCGCAACGCAAAATGTGACGATATGCATCATGGACATATAACAATTGTGAATTGTGGAGAATTCATATTGTATTAAGCATGATATTTGATGTATCTGCATTAGCGTGAAACCAGTGCCAGTCAACAAGCCAGTCCAGCACATTCAAGTTATACATATGTAGATAACTCCACAACTGAATAAGGTCATCATTTGTCTTCATTCAAGTTTCCATATGAATACTGTGTGAGAATTTTGCATTGCGTTCAGTCTTATTTTGTTGAATATATCATGAGTGTATCGAACCACAAGCCCTGAATCATCTATCAAACTAAACCAGACTGTATTGTTACACCACTAAGATCAGTCCAGTTGTACTGAAACGAAAATTCACTTGTCTGAAACAAAAATGTTTTTTTATGGAACCCTTAATGAAGAAACAAAGGACATTTTTCCACTACACAAAGCACTGGAACCATTGGCGAAAGAAAAGTTTGGTACTTTCAGTTTATACTGAAAGTACCAAAAGATCCAAGAGGTCCTCAAGGGTGTGCTATTGTTTTTATCAACACTCAACAAGTGAACCCTTTTCAAGATGAAGATAAGGTCATCAAGCACTATTACATCATCTATCACATCACCAGAATCTAAACTAGATGATGTAAACTAGAATGTTTAATGGGGTCACTGTCATAGCGTTGACAATTGTTTTCTACCATAGCCGAAGGAGGTTACTAGCATTGATGCTAGCCAATGCAGAATGTGTTTTTGCTCATATTTTTGACCCTAACAGAAAAAAATACAAGTTTTGTGTCATTCTACACATGATTCCACATGACAGTAGACCTTTGTGTGAGTACATTGAGCACAGAAGGAAAAACTGAAGGAAAAAGTTATACTTGTAGGAAAAAGTTATACTGGTACATGTTAGCATAGTGCTAAACTAGGACTAAGCAAGTAAATCAGAAGCTGTACATATAAAAATTATGAATCATGAACTGTGGTTATTGTGGCAGGCCATGTGTCTCAAGCAGGTGGAAAATGAACTAGAATGGTTCTTGCTTGGGTCATTTCTTTTTTTTTTTGGTAATGTGCAGTGGAAAAACTCCCAGAATGGTCATAACTGGCAGAGAGAGACACAAAGTTGCAAAAAAATTCAGTTTAAATCTGAAAACACATTCAGTAGAAAACAACAGGACGCCTCGAGTGAACATAGCGCCCTCACAGAACCATGGTGCTGATTAAAGGAAAACAACCAAGACAGCACTGGACTGAACTCCACGCAATAGTCTGATATCAAAGTCTGCTGAGTTTCAGTTTGTCCTTCCACCCAAACAATGCAGCATGTTTGCAACAAACAATTTGCAGTCGAACTCCACAAGTAATTTCAGGTAACGTTGCACAAAGAGGCAACGATGGAATTGTGGAGTCAAACATCACATGATCCTAATTCCCCCCAAAAATAAATACTGCATCACAAGCTACTGTTTATAAGGTGCAAATTAGATATAAAAAATAACTCTGTTTTGCTGTGTAATGAGTTGTGGGAGGATGTGCGGTATAAACACCAACCGGAGGAACTCTTACAGCATTCTGCCATTTGTCTTAACCTGGTAAGTCTGCTAATTAGTCAACTAAAGGGCTCACAGCACTAAATAAATGGAAGCACTGAGAAGCAATGTGAGATTTAACAAACAAAGCTGCGAGTGCCTGCACTGTTTATAATACAAGTGTAACTTCTTGCAGAAGGAAAGACCACCTTTTCACTATTTATAACACCAAACATGACCTAGGAATGACTTTGTTCATCTCGTAGTGAGTCCCATATGAAGGCAGTATTGGCTCAGACATTCAGGAACCCTGTGATGTTGCTTAATGAGATGGTCAGCTCTGCTTTCAATCTGATTCAAACTGTGAAGATCTTCTAGGAAAGATCACAAAGTGGATTTTCAGTGCAGAAAGTCCTTATTTGATTCTTTCTGGTTTCACAAAACATCAACAAATGTATTCGTTTTAGTGTTCAGGGGTTAGCGTTTCAAATAAATCCTGTGTTAATTGAAATTCCTAACATTGTGCCTCCACTTCACAGCAATAATTTACAGAATTAAAATACTGGGCAAGTTGCACTTTAACTGACATTCAAAGAGAGTACGATTTTGAAAAAAACTACTAATTTAATTCAAAAATATGTGTCACATTAATGTGTCTGTTGCATTTGGAACGAATTCACTTTTGAGTTCTGAAATCCTTTTCCTCCTCTTCCAAACTTCTGGGCACAATATATTAAATATAAATGAAAAAGTATCACTGTCGCACAATCACCTGCAGAATCCAAACATCAAGTGCTGTTAAAGGAGCAGCTGTAAACCAATAAGTTACAGAAAAGCACTATAAGCATTTCTTTTCCATGATGGATGTACTGTACACTGTCTACTTATGTCCTCTAGCTAAAAGTATATGACCACATGAACATGGATGGATTTATTTCTCTTTGTTTTATCTAACTATACACTATTTACAAAAACAATTTCAACAATGAACGAAATACAGTTCTGTTTTTGAAGCATCCTACCCACCCCCCAGCTTAAGACACATATGTTGTGCAAAATGAAAACCTGTACATACGTATCCATTGCTTGTTCCACTTATTAAAGAAAAAAATGAAAACAGTATCGAGCTCGAAATCTAATATTGCTTTGTAATACACGTCTGCTTCTTCCTTCAACCAAATGATATTGTTCTCAATCTTACTGCATGGCCTTCGCTCCGAGTGATGTTTTTGAGGAATCCAGCTTAGGTAGACTGTAGGTTCTGTTGTATTTCCGGAGGTAATAACATTGTTGCATGAGGTTTTGAAAAAGTGCTATACATTCAGCCCAGAGACTCCTGACATTGGTCCTGGTCAGTGGTCCTGCCTGGAGATGTGCCACACTTTTCCAAATTTTATACTTCCGACGAGTCTAATTCGGTCCTTCTGCAAAGCACCGAAGCTGTCAGTCCGCTGAGGAGCTGTGCATAAACGCAGAGAACGTTTCGTCCAGCCATTGTGACATTCCCCTCCATTGTTGTTCTTGGGTATCAAGTCATTTCCCTTCAATAGTTCCATTCAATAAATAAGTGTCCATGGTAAAAAAGTGCTAGGCTACTACTGTAGGTTCAGCAGGTCTAAGGGCAGCCTCAGACAGGTATGGTGGCGTTCATCATCTGAACTCGCATCTCCTGGATGCTGTTGAGGATCTTTTTCTGATGCCCAGCCAGCGTCACTCCAACCCTCCTCAGATCACTGCGGAAGTTAAGAAGATTATTATCTTCAGAGCACAGTCAGAGCATCGCTTTACATTATTATTGTCTCAAAGGTTGAAATGCAAGTTTTAGGATTAGATTTAGGAATCTAATCACTTTAGGGAGAACTTACACATTGCACAAATCTAGCAAACACACTAATAAAATACT
This sequence comes from Brachyalestes nurse, assembly GCA_037974405.1. Taxonomy (NCBI): domain Eukaryota; kingdom Metazoa; phylum Chordata; class Actinopteri; order Characiformes; family Alestidae; genus Brachyalestes; species Brachyalestes nurse. Next base: position 3,280,096 of record JBBPCY010000035.1, read on the forward strand.
GAATCATTTCAGACCAGCTTGCAGGTTTTAAAAGACATACTCTGGGATTTTTCTGTTTTAATGTAATCGCCACCTGCAGCATCTGTGTTATACAATTGATTACCATGAACAAATATTCTGACACATTTTTTCTGTACTTAGAGATGATTAGAAATACTTAGAATAGAAGCCAATGTGCAATTCCATTGGTCAGTGCATTTCATACTTTTATTCAAAGAAACTCCCAAATGGCTTGCAAGATAACATTTTGAAGGATAATTGAAGGATATTTTTTATATAAATACAGAGAAATGCATAATATTGATTCATGGTAATCAACGGTACAGTACAGACACAGCAGATGAAAAATGTGTTTTAAAAAAATCTGTAATATTCCTTTAATGGATGTGAATATAACCAAAAGTTAAAGAAACGTATGGTTTCTTTGCTGGGCATAATATTGGTGTGACCAACCCTAGGCTAGGCTATTGTCCAGGACTGTTTTGTAGATTATGTTAATATAATATGTATGAAAATCAATTTTTGTAACCTGATTTATGACGAAAACTCACTTTCTGTGGACACAAGCCCAATACGCTGGTAATTGGAAATGTCTGTACACACAAAAGTGATTTCAACCCCCAGGTGTGCCTAAAATCCCCAAACTTGTCAGACTAATCAAAACAAAGTCCTGACACAATTAAATGAAGTTGCATTTTTAATGTTGTTACATTGGCTGGCAATGTATGGCAAACAATACCCATGACCCCCTTGGCAGCGCATGACAGCGGGGGTACTTACTCCAAGGTCATCTGAGTGACTACTTCCAGTGAAGTGTATCCACTTTCCATGAAAAGCTCGGTGTATCGACCCATTTTTATGGCATCTAACCATTCCCCCACAGAGCTGAACACACAGAGCTCTGTGCTGCCATGCTCCACTAATAAATTGGACACCCTGTGGGAAAGACAAATGGACCGTTGAACAAATGGATGCATACATCTACCAATAGAGTGCTACATAAAGATTAAAGACAGTAAAAAGGAAAAGTTGATCTTTAAGCCTATTTTTAAAGAGTCTGAATGTACAAATCCACAAAAATAAATGGCTCAATCCATGAGTAAAACATGCATTCACTCAAATACTGCTCAACTGCCAAGTACTATAAAGACAAATCACTAGAGTGCAGCTCAGTACTACACTTTTTGTAATATTTATTTTTTTATGATTTTAAGACAAACTTATGATTATGAAATTAGTCCTAATTTACAAGATGATCAATCTAATAATCAGTGCCAATTTAAACCAAAGGTCCAGCTTTTCTAATTGCCACAATCATTAAGCAATAGGCAACGGAGCAGAACTGCAGTGTTCATACGCAACACCCACGAAACATTCCCTCACTCTAAATTCCCTCACTCTAAAACAATTTCTTATTAAATGTAACCATAATTCCATAACACAATCGCAGATAATGGATGATTCCAGCACGTACGAAATACAGCGATTCACAGTGCAGAAAATATATTTGATACCATGTAATCACCATAATTGGAAGTCATTTGTACGCTGTCACTTCCGCTTAACTCAACATTAAATCATGAAATACCAGAGCTTATTTGTTTCAAGTGTCATTAAATCTTGATTTTGCGTGACAGCCGTGCAGCGAGGGCTGTTAACACCGAGTTATCAGCGTTTCGCAGACATGACACAGTTTTTACGCTCACAGTCCGGGACGATAAAACGCCATAAATAACAACAAAATTTGCATTTACTTTAAAGGGAGCTACACTTAAGGTAATAAAACACACAAATCAGAGAAGAAGGAGATACAGAGACAGAGAAAAGGAGAGCATACAGGTGGACCGAAATGAAAAAATAAATAAGACAACACACACATTATAAATAATTCTTACATCAAAAACAGTGAAGTAATGGCTAACGCTCTGGTACCTGTTGGAGGGGTTGACGAGGCTTTTTAAACTGCTGGGGTTGCGGATGAGTTTGTCCAGTAAGCTCACGATCTCCTCAAACTTGGGCCGGCTGTTCCTGTCCTTCTGCCAGCAGTCCATCATGAGGTGGTATAGAGCTGTGGGGCAGTCCATGGGGCCTGGCAGCCTGTAGCTCTCCTCTACTGCCTTTATCACCTGATACACACAGCAAACACATGCAATATATTACACACACTACACTCCAAACTACCACAGGATTGCTAGGAGTGTACTTGTGTACCAGAGATGTTCACAAGTCATTTTTACCAAGTCCAAGTCAAGTCTCAAGTCTTTGTGCTCGAGTCCAAGTCAAGT
>JBBPCY010000035.1:3282480-3309678 GCA_037974405.1 Brachyalestes nurse
CGAGTCAAGTCTCAAGTCGTTGAGGGCAAGTCTAAAGTCAAGTCACAAGTCTTTGTTTGTGCGACTTAAGTGCGACTAGAGTCCAAGTCTCAGACTCGAGTCCCCACTTCTGTGGTGTACATAATCTCTGTGATATGAGGGTGGTAGTTGCCAAGTGGGTGAAACACGATGACCACAAAGTCACAGGTTCAAACCCCCCCACTTTCCTTAAGAAAGACACTTCACCCTCAGCGTCTCCAGGGCGACTGTCCCTGTAACTCATGATTGTAAGTCGCTCTGGATAAGAGCGGCAGCCAAATGCCCCTTTACCCTTTAGTATGTAAGCTTGTTTACGCCAAGCTTGCAGGAGTCTAGGGATCTCTACACTCAAATTAGATATTTTATTTATTTTATAAAATGAGTGTGTATCCTTGATGGGAATTAGTGCACAGCCTTATTTATATTTAGATATGGGAAAAAATGAAACATAAAATGTATAAAATGTGCCATTTACTTTTGCACACTCCACTATTTGTGTTATATTTTATCCCAATATGTCAAATTTGGCACATAAACAGTAACTGTCCAATGTGCAGAAGTGTGGCCTCTGTGGAGGTTTAATGTTCACTCAATAAAACATCATTTGATTTGATCAAACCTTAGCACAATTGTATACATTGCTGGATAGACCTTTTTATATGGTAGAGTAACTATTTCTTTTCAAGGAAAGAACAGGAAGCTTACAGTAAAACAAATTCTGACACACTATTGTCTCAAAGGCTAAGACTTGCAATCAACCTTTGGTACAGCACAGCACAAAGCTCCCTACAATCGGTATCTTTTCAAATACACAGCATGGTGGCAAGTTGTAGGTGACCTGCTTAAGGATAAGTCAATTTAATTTAGCGACTGCTAATGTAGTAGATTATAACAAATGTAGATATTTTTATTATTTAAAACCACAAAGACATCTGTCCAGTAAAAGAAACAATGTATTAGGCCTTGTGTTGGTCACACCAGAGTACACTGGGAGCCCTTTTGTCATGACCCGTGTTTATTTAAGGTTTCAGGAGACTCTCAGGAGGCGAGAATTAACTACTGCATGAGGCGCGAACGCCGACCTAACATCTCTCTCTCTCCCTCCCTCTCCCTCAGCCTCTAACAAACCCCCCTCACTCCCACACTCACAGAAAAAAGAGAAAGCCAACACAAGAGCAGCTCAGAAACCAATCCCCGACGGCAGTCTCGCAGAGAGAAAAAAGGAGAGAGCGAGAGAGAAAGACAGAGTGAGAGAGAAACAGAGAGAGAGAGAGAGAGTGAGAGAGACTCTGCTCTTGCTCTAGCAGAGCGAGGAGAGATCTGAGGCAGCCCTCATGAAGGCATTAAATAAAACATCAAATAACTTTCTCTTTCCCAAGTGTGTGTGAAACAGATTAATGATGGAGAGGAGAGGGGGATCTAAGGCTGGAATGAAGCCGTCACAGGCAGGCTAGCAGGGGGGAAAAAGGTCAGCGCTGCTTGATAAAAACATGACTGGAAATTGCACCTCCTTCAGGGACACACTGAGAAAACTTCAGCTTCGCATCCTCCTTTTCAGTTTTCTCACACCAGGCGCACACACACACACACACGCAACCACTCACACTGACATATGACATGAACATCCACATAAAAGATAAAACTAAACCAAAGGCGATGCAGAACAGCGCAACATCCAATTGACTCTAAATGACACTGTATGCAATGAAAAAAGAGGAAGAAAGTTGATCATCTGAAGACCAATTAAAGACGGGGTCCTATAAACAGCCCTGTAGCTGCATGGTGTTTGATGCTGTAGACTAATATACTGATACCCAGCAGAACCGTCAGTGCCAAATGATATTCTACCAGCTACAGATTTAAAAGACTGGAGCTGCCTCTCTTCCAGCAGAGTTCACCAAGTTCACTGCAGTCAAAACTCAAGCTTTTGCTTTAGTCTGATTCTTACTTTACTTTCTCCCCCGCCTCACACATTCCTCTCCTCATAAACACACTGCTTCTTACTCGCTGGCTCCCCAGACATGAGCAATATGACGACATGTGTTACGATACACTACATAACAATGTGCTTTTCTATATCACGGGTCTCATCAGTACTTCTAAGGAGGACACCTACATCCATTACAGCTGGGAATATTAGTATTTAGATGTTTTAGGTTTTGGGTATGTGGTGGGCTTGGGTTGGGATTCCAGCTTGCATTTCCCCACAAACACTTTTTGTCCTTACTTTATTCTTTCTCTCTACTTTCATTAGCTTACAGCAGTTTTTAGGTTGGAAAGCTGGAGCCACACACTTGTGTCTTTGACAAACTTTAGCATTGATGTCCAAGAAGATCTCAGGTTCTTGAGAAACTGGAAATAATCTGTGAATTTGGTAAAGTGCAGCCAAAAAGATGTTTATATTGGATCTGTTTGGCAATAACAATAAGAAAAATTCTGTTATATGTAATATGTTGAATGAGTAATGGGACCCTGGTTAAGAGTATGTGGTTCAGATAATGGATGGATGGATGGACGGATAGACAGATGGACGGACAGACAGGTGGATGGATGGACAGATGGACAGACAGATGGACAGACAGATGGACGGACTGGTGGATGGATGGATGGATGGATGGATGGATGGATGGATGGATGGATGGAGGGATGGATGGATAGATAGATGGATGGCTGTATGGAGGGATGGACGGACAGATGGACGGACGAATGGGTGGATAGATGGATGGATGGATGGAGGGATGGACGGACGGACGGATAGACAGATGGACGGACAGACAGGTGGATGGATGGACGGATGGATGGACAGACAGACAGACTGGTGGATGGAGGGATGGATGGATGGATAGATGGATGGATGTATGGAGGGATGGATGGACAGACGGATGGACTGGTGGATGGATGGATGGAGGGATGGATAGATGGATAGATGGATGGATGTATGGAGGGACGGACGGACAGACGGACGGACTGGTGGATGGATGGATGGATGGATGGATGGATGGATGGATGGATAGATAGAGTGTAAGAACAGCACAGCATATAAAGCTTGTCCAGTCTAAAAAATGTCTGAGGTATTATGAAGCAGTGTTTGATAAACAACTCTGTTATAGTTTTAAACCTTATTTTTATTTTTAAACCACCTGATTGTTTTCTTATAGCATATTATAGCATTTTTGTATGTTTCAAGTCAAATTTGAGTTTTTTTATTTATCTGTGATATAATGATGGCTAGTATTGTCAATGCACCAGTATCATCCTGTCAGGTCTTATTCGGCAAATCGGGTGATGATGAACTGGCTGGCGTCAGCTTTGGGCAGAATATCGCTTGAGCTCTGGTCTGTTTTGGACTTACAGGAACAGCAGGAAATGACAGTCTACATGTCACTGGCAGATACTGGTGTTAGTGGAATATAAACCAGTAAAGAGTGGATTTCTGTTTTAGGTAGTTTGAAGATGGCTTCACAAAGTTCATTGAGTTTAGTCAAAATGAAAAGAAGGAATGAGGCTTACAATAGTCAACCAGAATGTTCTGACCAATCATGGAAATTGTTAGGTGTTATTCTGTAATATATATTGAGGTTAAATACTGTAATATATTTTGAGAGTAAGCAGTTAAATTCATGGAAAGTTATCCCTTACCCCAAATTAGCTATTAGTAGTCAGTGTCTTATTTGGTACTTAAAATGGCAGTGAATGTATAAACAGACATGAAATTATGATAGTAACATCTCCAGCCGATTTGATTTCAGTACCATTTTTAAAGCTTTTTTAAAGTGTGGCAGGACTGTTTGGCTAGTACTATAAACATGCCACCATTCCTACTGGGTGCTCCACTATTGCACAGTCCTCTGCTTTTAATGTGACCTTCATCCACACTGACCATGTCCAATAATGTCAATTTTGCCCAGGATTTGCCCCCTTTCCCAATCAGTTTATGGGCTGTTTCATATACAGTGCCCCCCTCTCTCAGGCTTCCAGTAGGAAATCACCATTCACATACTACTCACACACAGCTTTAAAATGGCCAGAGGGAGCAATTACAGCACTGCTGTGCTGGATGACTCGGAAAGATCAACTGGGACAGTCTCAGCCAAAGCCCTCGCTTGCCTCAGAATTTATTCGTAAATATAAGATCACACTCTGCTTGCAGGTAAAAATATATAGTGTAAAGTTAATCCCACCCATAGCTGACACACAGCATGCAATCTTTGTGTTGATGAACATATATACATATGGCTCTGAAAGAAGAGAGCACTGCAATTTATTTTGAAATCAGCATCTCTATGAGTATGAGAACCATCCCATGCCAGTGTCTGTTAAATTCCTACACAAGCATCTCATTCTGCTTTATGAGGTACTGATTATTGAACTGATCTTATTTAACACTACTAGAAGTATGTCAAAGGTAATTATGGCCATTTTGTTTAAGATTGAACAAGAGATTTGTTTTCTTTGAATTATTCAAGTTCTGTAAACACTGCATCATTTCTCTTATTTTGATGTTTCGACATTTTCTTTAAAATTATGCTTTAAAGAACAATATTTTTATTTGGAAATTAGAGAAATATTGTCAGCAGATCTTGAAAACTAAGGCAAAGCTGTTCAGTTCAATACTTGCACCCATAAAAGATAAAGCCTGATAAACTGAACATGGTCTCTTATATTTTCCTGAGCTGTATGTCCATTAAATTGATGCATTAACCCACACCCTGTTCTGTGCCTCTGCTATAGTTAAGAGGAGCTGCTACACAACGAGGAATTTTAATAAGTTTTGTAATGAATTTGAAACTAAAACAATAACAATTTACAGCCTGGGCATATGAATATTTAAAGTCATTCAGTGAACAAGCAGAACAATACTGTGCAAGAACATTCATTAAACCGAATGCGAGATGCTGTTTAATATCTTCAGCTTTAGAAGAAACTGAGCGAGTGCGTACATTCTGGGTAGACGAGAACACTTCAGAATTTTAAACGCTTTCAGTTTTTAATAAAACAGAAATAATCACCTTCTTATGATAATTCATGGTTTATTGTTCACCCGGGCAAATTGTTTTCTCATACTATTTCAATTTAGAGCGTTAATCAAACCCGACCCGATCCACAGTACCAAGTTTTAAATCTGAACCCAAAACCAACTCAAAACCCAACACGCGAACTGTGGACAAATAATCCTAATTCTATATATGACCCTTAAGACCATATATATATTTATATCCAGCTATCTTTACATTTAAATTTGACTTTAAATCTTACTGGTAATCAGTACTATCAAACAAGGTATGTGAAATCTAAATATATAAAAGATACGCTAAGCTATTTCTGAGCAGTAAGCATTTGTTTGTTAAAAATTCACAATATTAGAATGAATCCAAATAAACAAACATGTCGTTTATGTGTTTTAGCATAATCATTTCAAAATGTTGAGGAAGCCCAGCATTTACAGCTAGCAGCCAGACTGTGTCTAGTCAATCCTCATTAAATTAAAACAGGAGCTGCTTATGGAACTGAACTAATCCATCTGATGGCTGGAATGCAATCTTAAAACCAAACCTGTATTCTTCGGCTTGTTTTTGCCTAATCAACATATTCATGTTTTAGAAAACATTATACATTTTCCTATTTTCTATATTTTATATTTATATAAAACCTCCAATGAAAATTGTTGCACAGCACTGAGATGTTAGAATCGAACATGAATCTTCTGGTCCTGCTGGATTCAGATAGTCTTTGTTTCCTTTTGAGATCCAGTTCACTTTTACTGAACTGAGACTTTTAAGTCGTAAACTTACGTCCTGATTGCTCATCTCCCAGTACGGTCTTTCTCCGTAAGACATCACTTCCCACATGACGATGCCGTAGCTCCACACGTCGCTGGCTGAGGTGAACTTCCTGTAAGCGATGGCTTCCGGCGCCGTCCACCTGATGGGAATCTTTCCTCCCTGAATGACAAACGTCAAAGAAAATGAGCACAAATCACTCTTGTCAAATCGTCTTTATCAACACTTATCACTCTCCCATTCACAGCTGGGGGAGAAAAGAACAGGGTGGGTAAATATGGTGACAGGAAGAATGCGGCACATAGATGTCTTTGCATTCTTGCTGCTAATTGGCTATCCTGGAGCTGCCATTCTGCAGTTCTGGCAGTGCCTCTCGTACGCTATTAGTGAAGCACATCTCAATTTGCTACTCCTTAGACAGCTCACACTCAGACGCACAAACACACACACACACACACACACACACACACACACACACACACACAACTGTGACATGCCAAGGTGGAAACGATGAAAAGGGAAAAAATAATCATGCCGGCACCAATTACAGCAGCTGATGCTGAGCTACTAATTATCCCTCTTTCAAAGCCAACATCACTCGGCTCCATGTTTATTAATAGCTAATTCAGCCTGGAGCCCAACGCCCTGCTGTAGACACGAGCTCAACAGAGGCCCAGCAAAGGAAAATATTCACCTAATAGTATTATGACTACTTGTCATTTGTTGCAATGGACTCAAAGAGGTGATGGTTTCCAGTTACACGCACCTCATCAATAAAAGAGTGAGAGAGAGAAAAGGACGGCAGCACTGAAAAGTAGGGTGCTGGGGGCTGTCGGCTGTGTAGGGAGCTGAGAGGGTTCAAATTGAATTCTGACACAGATGAATCTGGAGTGTTCTCTAATAGCACGGGGGTCAGTGTGTTAGCGGGCTAGCATGACTCGGCACGTACGCGGGTGGTGTAGGCCGCCTCCGGGTCGTCCTCAAGCACTCGAGACAGGCCGAAGTCAGACACCTTACACACCAGGTTGCTGTTGACCAGGATGTTGCGGGCGGCCAGGTCGCGGTGCACGTAGCCCATGTCGGACAGGTAGCGCATGCCCGAAGCGATGCCACGCAGCATACCAACCAGCTGGATTACCGTGAACTGTCCATCATTCTTCTGCAGGATCAGCCATGAGGAGATATCAGACACAGCATTCATTCATTAGCAGTCATCAGTGACATGTACGCTATCGTTCAAACGTTTGGAATGAATGCTTTCTAATAATATAAAACAAATAAATAACACTAATATGATACTAGTACTCTATAACTTTGTAAAAGGTTTCAAATCACAGACATTTGACTCTTATGTAGCATCCAATATGAAATTACAATACAATTAATATTCGGAATGTCTTACGGATCAAAAGTGACCAAATTTAATAGGAAATTACTAAAAAATTATAGGATATAATTTAATAATGGACAGGTAAAGGCTGGCATGTGCTTCCTTAGGGGTCCTTGAAGTGCCAGCATGTTTCCAAACTGCTGCTGTTGGACAGTTTCAACACTCTTGGAGGAGAACATTAACTGCCAATTCTGTTGCATCAGAATTCTGAATGCTCTCTTGCATTCCCAGCTATGGATGGCTGTGACATTGCAAAGGATGAAATTTTCAGTCTTCTTAAAGGACCAGTATTTAGACAGATGTGCCACTTGGGCGTTTAACTTGCTCAAAACCATGTTCTGATTTAATATGTAAATGATGCAATCTTTTGGCAAAATGTGTCCTTTAAAGAGCAAATAGTGCTATTCATGCTGCAACTTTGTCTAATAGAAAGTGCTGGAAATGTGTTTGTGAGTTTCGTGTTTTCATTCAGCCCAAACAGTGAATCAGCAAAAATCAGCCATGAGTCAATTTAGCTGGAAAGAACTTTGAATCTTTCATAAAAATTAACAATGGGTGCATCCCTAATATTTTACACAAAATAAAATATTACATAAAATAAGGAAAACATCATTAATATGACAAGATTAAACTCCAAGCCATTGAACAGTAAAGCATAAGTTGTAAGCATTTAAAAAAAATATAATCAACTGGCAAAAGCATCAGAGAAACGTTAAGCTTTAAATCACATTATTTGTAGTAAAACGAAAGCGAAAACAAACCTTTAAAAAGGTGTCGAGAGAGCCGTTCTCCATGTACTCTGTTATGATCATCACCGGCTTGCCTTGAAGTTGAAGGAACAGTAAAACAAAAGCATTACTTTGAGTATTTGTCTTTATGAGAAAGTGCATAAAGTATAAAGGCTAAGAGGCTCAGTTCATCAAAGCCGCTGTAAAACAGTAAAAAAGTGCACCGCTAGCATAAATCTGGAGCACTTCACTGAGTCATAAACTAATATTATACTTTCATTAAGCTCGTCCTGATTCAGAGACCTCATTAATAACCTTAACGGCACGGACGTATTTAAATCCTGTATGGGAGATTCACTGCCGCTGCGCTTGTTCTGCATCTGTATGCTGGGCACTCACTCTTAGTCACTACGCCCTCCAGGTGGATGATGTTGGGGTGATCAAACTGGCCCATAATGCTGGCCTCAGCGAGGAAGTCTCGTCTCTGTTTCTCCGTATAGCCTGCTTTCAGGGTCTTGATGGCCACGGTGATCTCTCTCTTCCCCGGCAGCCTCAGTGGCCCACTGCACACCTCCCCGAACTCACCTGCCAAACAGGAGACAGAGTCGCTGTCAATCACCCAAAGGAGGGAGAACATGGAGAGAGAAAGAGAGAGAGACAGAGCGAGAGAGAGAGAGACAGAGAGAGCATGAGAAAGAGAGAGAGACAGAGAGAGAGAGAGATAGAGACAGAGAGAGTGAGAGAAAGAGAGAGAGAGGGAGAGAGGGAGAGAAAGAGAGAGAGACCGAGAGAGAGGGGGGGGGCAAGACAGTGAGAGGGAGAGAGAGAGAGACAGAGTGAGAGGGAGAGAGAGAGAGAGAGAGAGAGAGAGAAAGAGAGAGACAGAGAAAGTGAGAGAAAGAGACAGAGAGAGGGAGGGAAAGAGAGAGAGAGAGAGAGAGAGAGAGAGAGAGAAAGAGAGAGAGAGAGAAAGTGAGAGAAAGAGACAGAGAGAGAGGGCTACTCGGATATAAGCAGAGATCTGAAATAAAGGTTATGTGCTGTATATGTAACAGTAAATGTATGGTAAACTGTCAATTTACTAATTTCTCAGCAGCTTTGGGAAGGTACAGTGGGTAATGTGCAACATTCTCAGTTATATTCTCAGATATTATTAATACAGAGAGAGCTAAATGAAAAGTAAGTGTAACAGTGTATATATATATATTTGTGTGTGTGTGTGTGTGTGTCATATGCTCATATATACATTTATATATTTGGGAGTTTCAAATAGAGTTCTGCATAAATATCTCAGAATATCAAAACATAAGACATTCTAGTATTTTGTTGCATTCAATACAATAGAAGTACCAGTTACCAAAGACTGGAGGAATGCAGTAAAGGGTTAATGGTATGTATATCCTTAGCAATACAGTAACAATAGCTGTTCAGCGTACACAAAAAACGATGGGAAATCTCCACTTCCTGAGCGAGAGCATAACATTGCATCTAAAACCTAATTGAAATTCTTCCTGAGGTTTCCACTGTTTTTATTTATTTATTTATTCATTCCTTCGTGCGGAGCTTACTCACCAGCTCCTATCACACGCTCTATTGTGATGCAGGAGACATCAATCTCTTTAGCAAACTCGTGGACAGCCTGGTTGGGATCTTCGTATGTGTGAGGATCAATGTAGGTACGCACTCCTGAGAATTTGACTGTGAGGAAAGACAGAGCAGGAAAAGAACAGAGTCACATTTCATCCCTTCTGCTGTGTAGCTTTCAGAGGAGGTTATGTAAGACAACATTACAGGTGCTGAGCGAGAGGGGGGGTAAGATGCCTGTCTAATGCGGATCTCTGGGGAGACGTGTTCTCCCCTTATAACCAACATCCGAAAATACTGAGCATGGCACTGAAAATCGACAGAGACATTTAGGGGAACCGTGTACTATTATGAATAGAATGGAGATGTAATGTACATGACCACTAGCTGCTCTGTGAATTCTGCCTCTGTTTCCAGCACAAATGAGCAGTTTGCGATACGACTTGTCTGTGTTGTATTAAACCATAAGCATATTTTTATGTGATTCAAAAACAGCACTCGCCCTATACATTGTGTAAATATTTCAGAATGACTAACGTACATTAAAGTGAGTCCCTTAAATGACCAGGACCTGATGGCAGACGTCTGAAGACGTTCAGAGCTCTCTCTTTCTCTCAGCCTCTGTCTACCAGGTCATGCTCAGTTCTCCATTCGTCATTTACAATATTCATCATCACAGGGTCCACTGAATTGTAATATTTAACAATGGCATATTGTTAATACAGTGAAGGTAATAGCTCTCTGAGTTTAGTGTTACAGATCTGACCATAAACTAAAAACACGTTTTTATTTCAATGATGTTCTATCACACAGCGTTTTATCTTCCTACAATGTTTTCGCTTTATGTCTATGTTTCACAGGAGGACCACTGAGATTTTGTTCACAGTTATATATCATTCAAGTAAGAAACAAAATAATGGGACAACCACAAAAGAGAAAACACAAACAGAAGGGGGGACTGCTATAAGTCACATTAGTATGACTGTGATATGTGCTGCAGTGTGTCTTTGCCAGAACTCTTCAGTAATGAGAAGTGTCAGTGATGTAAAGTGGAGGCACTCACTTTCCTATTCTTCTTGGGTGAAGGAGATTTCCCGTCAGAACAAAAAACTGTTCAAGGAGAGCTGTCATTATGTCACTTTGGCCTGCTTTGACTGCTGCGGCCAAACCAGAGGACTACACACTCATGCTGAACTCTGCGTGAACTCTAATGTGCCCATCCTTCTGTGTGTGTGTGTGTGTGTGTGTGTGTGTGTGTGGTGACTTACTGTGGCCGTTGTGGAAGTGCATCTTCTCCTCCTCTGGATCTTGCTTAGCCTTACTGTAGCCACATCGCCTGGGAAAGGAAACAACATCCACTTTTTATTGAACATGTCTGCAAGTCTTGCGTAATACCAATTCAAGCTGGATTGGATTTTCCTGAGGAGGTATTCCAGTTTCCAAGTTTGTAAAGATCTGTGATTTGAACTCGGTATGAACCCACAGATTCTTCACCCTGGCAGCTAGTAGTCTAGTGGTTAGGGCATTCGTCTTGCGATCGTGGGTTCGAATCCCAAGACTGCTAAGCACCACTGAGGTACCCTTGAGTAAGGTGCTGTCCCCACACACTGCTCCATGGGCGCTGTGTTCCTGTCTGCCTGCTGCTTCACTTGGTGAATGGATTAAATACAGAGGAAGAATTTCACACTGTTCACAGTGTGTGCTGTGGTGTGCTTGCGTATGACAGAACTTTCACATTCTGACAGTAAAAACTGTGGAGTGACTGACCCAGTACTAGCAGTCCTGATCTAATCCACTGCTTTCTAATAGAATACATCCATCCAGCCTCTGAACTGCTTATCCTTAGACAGGGTTGCAGGGGTGCTGGAGCCTATCCCACCGAAAGGCAGAGAAACCCTGGACAGATCCCCAGCCCATTACAGGGCAGACACACACACAGGGGGGAAATTTAGCATCACCTGTTCACCTCACATGCATGTCTGTAAACTATGGGAGGAAACCAGAGTGCCTGGAGGAAACCTAGCGGACAAGATGCAACACAGAAAGAATTCTCAGCCAACTGCCCTGGCTGGCATTCGAACCCCAGACCTTCTTACTGTGAAGTCCCACTGCTACCCTCTGTGTCAATGGAATAACAAACCCTGCTACGAGACACAGCAAGGTTGCATTATAGGCGCCTGTCCTGTAATATTGTCCTCCTGACAGTGATGTTTCTATCTGGGCTATCTGTGGTTATTATGGGGAATTACAGAAATATTTCACCCCTGCAAACTATTCCACCTTTAATAATGTTCTGATACTCAGCATCTGCCTTTCTTTCCCTTCCTCTCATTCTCTTTTCCCCTCTCACTTCAATTCGTTTTCCTCATTTGTATGTGGATCTGCTAATTGAATCAGCCCTGGAAAGTGAATGGAGGGATATTACACAGATTGACAGACAGACTGATCAGCACATTAATGGCTTGATCTGGGTTTCAGTACAGGCTCTAAAGTGCACCCCACCCCCACACACACATGTACACAAAGCAGCAGTCTATTCTCTGGGCAGCAAGGTTGTGTACGTTTTCAGGAAGTAAACATCCTGCCACAGTGCTTGGACATGTCTGCAGTACTTGAGTCGGTGTTATGACAACACAGTGATGGCTCCGGATTGGAAGGCTTAAATTGCCAAACCTTGAAAGAAGGTTTTTTAAATCTACTTCAACTGACCCACATCTATCACACCGCCCCACAAGTGCAAGAGCATCTATTTTGCATTCTTTATTTCTTAGTGTATGGTAATGTCCACCTTTTGCTTTAACAATAACATGCAAGTTGAACAATATCTGCAAGATGATTCACTTAAATGAGTCGCTGAAATCCACCTGAGAGTAGATTAAAGCCACTTGAACACACTTCAGACTTAAAAAAACTACATTTTTTTACCCAAGAGCTGAAGCCACAAATCTACTTAAAGAAATAATGCTGAATCCTGAATACTTCTTCATTATGCTTGACATTTTAATTTCCATCATTTCCATTCATTTCACTGTTTGAAAAGTTCACATTCTTATTTAAATCAGATCAGATCAGGATTTCTATGAAGTCTCAGACAGGTGGAGCCACTGTATTTTAATATACTTTCATTTTGTAGGAGTCAAACTGCTCTAACCAAGCCTTAAGAAAATATGAAGATTAAACATAGATTTAAAAAAAAAGATTATATATGACTAAATCAGGTCTATACTATATATGTACAGTATACACTCATATCACAAAATATGGTTTTTGACTTTTGACTATTAAAAGTTACTTAAAACTGTAGTGTATGTTGCATAATTGTTGCTTCAAATGTTTCCATTTTCAGTCTAAATAATGCAGAAATATGGTTTCTGTCTGTTTACAGTACTGTGTACCTTTTGGTACAATTTATGAAAAGAAAATGGAAGAAACCATTCAATTAAAAAAAATATTTTGAACATCAGTTAATTAAGTTAACTAATACTAATTCGAATATAATCTGATACTATCTGATACTACAACCAGCACTGCACTTATCAAACAGATGTGATGTTTAGACAACAGCACTCCAGCGTCCCAAGTGTGCAGCATATCGGAGTATCGGTCTCCAGCACAGATATTTCTTTCAGCACAAGGCATTTCCCATTTCACTGCAACAGGGGCCTTTCCCACCTCGGTTTAGGCTGAAGAGAACAGAACGGTGCTGTTTGATTGTTCTCTGGTGGGTATTTTGGGCAGGCATTGAGGGTGTTTGTGTGTGTGTGTAATCCTGCAGGATTTAGCTGCTTGTCTCTGGCCTCAGGGAGGAGGACACGCTGCTTTGAGCTGACTGAGGCTGGTGAGTCAGAGACTAGCTTAGTGGCGCATTCAGCTCGTCTGCGTTCTGCTTCCACTTTCTAATTGGACCCCTACCCCATCACTGAACCCAAGACATCACACACACTCTGCCCATGCCCTTAACAGAATTTTTCATGGCACCCCACCCTGCTAATATCAGCACGAGGTGTAGCTGTGCCAGAATGTCACAGTCTGATCTGTGCTGATACATCTGGAGATCCTGTTTCACCAAATGATGCTCCAACCCTGGGACTCATGATAGGCAGGAAAAAATAGTGCTAATGTAAACACACCCACTGAGAGACAGCTAGAGATAGAAACACAATAAAACACTGAGACGAATTCAATTACACTTGACTTATTTGGTGTTCTTCATAACAGATGTTGCCACAAAGCAGAAACATCCACGGAGAGAAGAGCAAAGAGAAGAAACTCCCTAAGAGCACGAAGTAGAACCACTGAGGGGAACCAAGCCTCAAAAATGGGACCCACCCATTTGTGTCCAGAAAAAAACAAAGGGAAAAAAATGATCAAAGCATGATACACCCACCCAAGTGCTTTTTCATAGCAAGCGTTGATGTCGGACAAGCTTTAAAGAACATTGTTAAAAATCTCATTCAACCAAATAAATGTCAAATCACTGTCAAATCCATAATTCATTCATTCATGAATTCATTCAATCAATCAATCAATCACATTATAATTATTCTGTTTGCTTGTTAAAGCTCACGCTGTTGGGATAAATCAGGTGTTGTGTAATCAAGCTAACTTTAGCGTTGTAATTTTTGACTATAACAGCTCAGTCCAGCTCGCTAGAGTAACATTTTATACTGGAAACCTTATATAGCAATTCTAAACCATTTTCTGTGTTTTTTTCATTAGGTTGCATGAAATATTTGCCAGTATTTTTTGCAACATTTGCTGTAAACATACATAATTATGTGTGAAGCAGGAATAAGGTCAGTTATACCTGAGGAAAAATGAAAGGCTTGCATCAGGCAGAGGACTGAAGTATATGAAAGACTGTCCAGTAAGATCAAGGGGGGGGTCCTGCGGGTCTACAGCACTCTGCAACAGCTAAAGCTAAATTAAAAATAATGATATGAGCGTAGTAAAGATATACTATATGTGTTCGCTTTAGAAAGGTTTGTAGTTTTATTTATATTTGGTAGGTTTGGTGTCCTGTCAATTTATAATCCATATTTATGGATTTATATAATCTAAATTTATAATCCATTTAATCCGAAAGATCTGAAAATATGTTGCCACTCAACTCATTTGCATAAACTTTATCCAGAAGGACAAGGCAACAGTGGTTTTATGATCTAGTTATAAGTTTATTTTCATCTTGTCACATTATTGCACTTTATGAAAATGTAAAATATCCAGCACAAACAAAACAAATCTCAATATTATTTAATGCTTGTTTAATTGTTTGTTTGTATTTGTTCTAACAAGTGAACTTGTCTATCTGCTGGCAGAAAGCACTTTACTGCTCAACAGTTTAAACAGTTTGCACAGAAGACTTTTGTGCAGGATTTTTTGTTTCGTGTAAACTAATTGTTCTGAGGGCAATCCTGTAGTAGGCAGTGGTATACATAACAAATTCACATTCATATACCAACACAAAACATACACTGATACTAGGGGGGTAGAGGGTGCTTTACTGGTTAAGTAATGGCAAGGAGGGTTCCCCAGGTTCATAATGGTAAAACGAAACAACAATTAAGTGTGATATCGGTGTTCCGGGAGCAGCTGAGCTGGTCTTGTCAGCAGCAGTGTGGGCCCCAGATCCCTGACAGGCTCTTTAACAGCCACTGCCCTGTGTGGTGCTGCTGTTCCGGACAGGCTGCCATAACAGCCTCACAATTGCAGCCTTGTAGTTCGTTCATGAGGGCAAAAAAGGCTATTAACAACTCTGATAGCTTTCCCGCGCCGGTGTGGGTTTCCCAGCCGCCCCCGGGACATTAAAGGTCGCAGGCGTGTCAAGGCTGGGGTCGAAATGATACAGTGATACAGCTTTAAGAGTAATTGCTTCAAAGCGTCCCGTCCTTCAGGTGCTATAACCGCACCTGCTTAAACAATTGGGCCTCCCTGGCAGCGGCGGGAAGGCTTATTAGAAATTCCGCCCAGTCCTGGTCACTTTGGTGGATCTTCCTCCAGTGCCAGGTGTAAATCTCACCTGGAACTTGACAGTGTCAAATTAGAGGCTGTGGTGTGGTTCAAGGATGGTGGCTGAGAAAATAAGGGCCGCCCTGCCACAGACGGCTGAGGCGAGACAAGCAGCCGTCCGAGCGCTCTAGGTTGTTGAGGACAGACAGGACATGTCCTTCAGACAGAAAATGGAATTCTAACAGCATTTTCTTGTCACGGCCTTTTCAGTGACAGAGCCTTTCTTAGTGTTAAATCATCCTTGCTTGGGGTGTTGCCTGGGAGGGTGTTCTATCACCAGCAGTATGGGTGTAAGTCTTTGACCTCAGAATTTGATTATGATTCTTTAGGAAATGAAGGGTGAAATCTCAAAAATTACAGAACAATGTACACTGACAGAATAATTCATTTAAATTGCTGCAAAAAAGGTGATATAATTTATTTAATCTAAATGTAGCCAATTCTAAAGGTCCACACACATTGAATGACTTATTCTCACAATTTATCAGACAAAAATGTATTACATGGATAGTTGATGATGCCAACACTGATTTTTGAGCCTTTATGTTTGAGTCCTCACAACTTTCACATGGTCTCACTTGACCAATGGTTGTTGTCTGTGGCACTGTTAGCATGATGAGAACCAAAATAATGGATTTGTTGTGTCCCAGCAAGACTTTTTGTCAAAATGATTTGCTTGACTTTGGTCCTGTATTGGACTGTAAACATTAGAAACAACTAAAGCACATATATTAGGGCATGTGTGAAATTCAGTGGTGGATAGTAAAATTCAGTGGTGGATAGTAAAATTCAGTGGTGGATAGTGTTCTTCATAACAGTAGTTAAGTACTTTAAGTATCTGCCCTTTAATAAAGAAGTTTTTTGCTTTTTGTTTCACAATAAACTAAACTTTTTTCCCACTGTGTTCTGTAAGATCCTGTGAAGTAAAAACTACATTTTCCATAATATCCAAAGGAATTTTATGCACTTCAACTAAAAAACAACAAGTCAAACATAATGCACGGTTCAATAAATTCCATATCAAATGTCTGACTGTAGCTAAGAAACTGTAATAAGGCCTAGGTAACTCAGAATTAAAGAAAATGCTGCAATGTTGGGCAGGGTATTTTTAAATAAGAGACACGATACCCCATTAGTTTGGAATGGAGGTGAAACTTTATCCATTTCTTAAATTGAAGAAACATGAGAAGAAATATTGGATCGTTATAAATAATCTTGATCCTTAAGTATATTTCATTTAAAAGGATCTACTATCTACTACTCAAAAAAAATAAATAGAGCACTTATACATTCTTTTGTGTAATTTGACCACCACTGGTAAAATGATAAACCTTCATAAAGTTGCTTCTTTCATTTTCTAAAAAGAGGATGCAACCAAAACAATGTCTGCATTTGTACTTTTTTGTGATCTTTAGGATTGGGGCAGCTGGTGGCCTGGTGGTTAAAGAGTTGCCCCTGTGATCAGAAGGTTATGCTTTCAAATCCCAGGACTGCTAGTGGCACCACTGAGGTACCCCCATAGCAAGGTACTGTCTCCACACACTGCTCCCCAGGCCCTGTGTGGTGTGTTCATGCGTGAATATAAGGGGCCACTTTAATGTAAATGAGGACTTGCAAAAGTAATTATTTTACTGGTTGACTAGTAACAAAACAAGAAAGTACATCATCAGTTCAGTTGTCGTGTTCAGTCTCAGACTCTCTTCCCACAGACACACACTAAAATCGCCACACACCATCTCGCCTCTCACTTTTACCCACTCTGTAACCAGATCAGTATCCACACTTCTGTGCGACGTTCGCACAGTCCTGTTTTTAAAAGTATTTCTGAACTAAACAGATGACCAGTGCCGGCATCTTTGTTTTTGTGGACAGGTCTCATTGAGACAACGGCCTGGATAAGTCATTCTGCATGTTGGTCAAACAAACCTTGGCGGGCTGTATTTCAGCACAGGCATCTTGCATGGATATCTTGTTTGGCATTTCCGAGCTGATAAAGTGCTTTTTATGCTTAGCATACAACACTGTTTCTGCTCCTGCTGGTTCACTGTCGTTTTTACCACAGCTGTATTTCAGGCAATGTCCTCAAGCAGTCACTGGCTGCCCACAGAGCCAAATGGTGGGTTTAGTAGTTGACTAGTATAACCCTATCTATAGTTTTTGTGTCCAAAGTGTACCATTTGAATATCAACTCTCAATGTTTTTCATTTTGTATCATTCCTTTGCATCATATTCGGTGAGTAACAACTCTGACATTACAACAACCAGTTCTAGACTGTTGCATCCTGATTCATGTATACAAATGTAATCAACAGGAAAGCAAACATCACACACACAGTTGAACTGACTAAAATGTTTTTGCATCTCCTAGTCTGGCGATTTCAAGATATTCTTCTCTTTTACAAAGGTAGCTACCAAAACACAGGACGTCTTTTACATATTCCGCTCTGTTTCTGATCAGAATATCACTCCTCATCATAGCGAGGCCACATGCTGCTCTATTTGGTTCCCTGGACGCAGGCAAGCATCTCCTTTTGAACGTATTGTGCCTGGGACGCAAAGTGGGGCAGGATGTAGGGGACAGGATATTGTCACAGGCTTCTCTTCCTGCTCTGCCTTTGTTACACAGTGATGTTGGAGACAAATCTCATGCCACAGAAAGAGCGGTGAGGAGTAGCAGGGACCCACACATTTCCCACCACTGAGCTGGATCTAATGAATAGACGCAGGGATGTGGGCACGCCAATAACCCCCTCTGTCAGCCCCCTCGGCCAGCTAATATGCAGGAGCCAAATTGATTTCTGTGTAGAAATCCATTGCCACAGATTATATTAGTTGATTTAAATATATGAGGCGACCTTAAATAAGAAGTGCAGCATATGCTAATTACAAGAGCTAAGCTAATCAAAGCCCATCTAGGCAGTGAAAATGAAAACCAGTGGAATGTATCATCCGTGTAATAATGTTGCCTAGTTACTTACGGTGATGTAATATCACTGTGCATCTCTGTTCATGCATTTATGTGATGAGTAACAGCACAAAACTGTTGTGACACACAAATGAAACAACTTAAGTCATTTGGGATCAAATAACTGCATTTTAACAGCAATAGCAATCAGAGCAAAAGGCAATACATTACAAATTGGGTTGTTTAACCATTAGGAGTCTAGAGATATCCAGTCACACTAATAAAATGTAACTATGATATTAGATAATTAATTATATACTTATGAAATGAGTCACTTTTATATTCAATAATATCTTGTGCTATTTACAATGTTTTCTATTTGTTTCCAGGTGAACTAATTAAAAACGGCAATGTAAAATACTGTACAGGGGTTACTCGGGTTACGACTGTCTCGACATATGACATTTTGAGTTTACGATGCTTACTCCCATAAAAACTTAAAAGATGTAGTGTTTTGGATTACGCTGTTAGCATCATACTTACGGACTACGTGGGCAAACTAGTTTGGTTGCGTGCGCCGGAAGAATACGGAGTAACGTGGCGCCTGAGTGAGGGAGCTGGCGCCCCCCAGTAAAGTACAGTGTACAAGTACTGTATATTTATGTCCTTTTCCTTCTTCTATGGCTTAGTTGTGTTTTTTTGTTCTAGATTATGATTTTACAACTGTGTTAGGTTAGGTAAGTGACTTAGACTAGCGTGTGTTTTGACTAATGCCAAAATTTACATCACTGTTGCAGGAACTGTGTCATAACTTGAGGACTCCCTGTATACTTTCATCTATTGACCAAATTCAAAAAAATGTCAAATAATGACAAATATAAAAAAACACTGTGCTTTAATCATCATAGATGGTGATTTTGACTTGTGAAAGTTACTGTATTGTTGTAAGAACTCGTAAAGAGACAGTGGATTTCCCAGCAACGACCTCGAGTGTGTGTGTGTGTGTGTGTGTGTGTGTGTGTGTGTGTGATGCTGCAGGCTTGCGCACTGAAGGAGAAAAAGCTGTGTTCTCACCTGCCGCTGAGCAGGAAGCCGGTGACCAGCGCCAGCAGGATGATCCCCACGGTAACCGCCACGGCGATGACAGGCACCTGGCCCTGATCTCTGGAGGCAGACACTGCAGAGACAGGAGACATCAGGACATACTCACAGCTGCACACCCCTCAGCACAAGTTAGCTCTTCTCAGACAAGCTCTTTTTATTCATTGGCCTAGCCGATGTTCACTGGAAGCCAAGTGGATAATCATGCACCCAGACAACAATTCAAAAGAATGTATGACTTCAAAGACAGGATCTGTATCATAGCTTGATCTAGTAAAATAAAAAAAAACAAGTCTAAACCTAGTGAACGAATCAGGTGCCATTTTTACATCAAATCCCATGAATCTATTCTTACAAACAAGGTAAATAAAAAAGGAAGGACTAGTTTGTGCCTAAACCTTTTTCAAGGGAACAAACATGGACTATTAACTTTGATCTCCCCCTTTATCCAGTAATTGTTGTTCTTCATGAACATGGATCATTCTCTTAACATTACTTGTTAGGATTTGCTCAAGCAGGTAGTTTTAGGACACAGGTAGGTTCACATTAATGACACTTGAACCAAAATGAACCACACTAAGGCTTGCAATGACCGTGACCGTGGCCTGAATGTGGTATTAAAGGGCTTTTTTTACGCTTGGCTCTTTGACTCACAGTAAGGGCTGGTTTCAAATTCAAAGCGCCGGCTGAAGCCACCGTAGCCGGCGGAGGTGCGCGCTCTGATCTGGAAGATGTACGCCGAGGACGGCTTCAGTCCATCCGCCACTACCTCCGTCTCCTTCGACTTTATGATGGTGTAACTCGTCTCCTGATCCTTCAGTACA
Organism: Brachyalestes nurse; assembly: GCA_037974405.1. NCBI lineage: Eukaryota > Metazoa > Chordata > Actinopteri > Characiformes > Alestidae > Brachyalestes > Brachyalestes nurse. Next base: position 3,302,820 of record JBBPCY010000035.1, read on the forward strand.
AAGAAAAAGAGAGAGAAGAAGAGACAAGAAGAAAGAAAGAAAGAAAAAATAAAGAAAGAAAAAAGAAAGAAAGAAATCAAGACAGAAAGAAATCAAGAAAAAGAACAAAGAAAGATATTGAGCAAGAAAGAAAGAAACAAGAAAGAAAGAAATTAAGAAAGAAAGAAACCAAGAAAGGCAGAATTTGAGAAAGAAAGAAACAAAGAAATTGCGAAAGAAATAAAGAAATCATGAAAGAAAGAAATAAGAAAGAAAGAAATTGAGAAAGGAAGAAAGGAATCCAGAAAGAAAGAAATCGAAAGAAATCAAGAAAGAAAGAAATTGAGGAAGAAAGGACTCAAGAAAGAAAGACAGAGGAAGATATCGACAGAAAGAAAGAAAGAAAGAAAAGAAAGAGAGAGGGGTTAGGGGGTTACAGGTCAGGATCACTTTCATACTGCGGTGGAGAGGCGGTGTGGTAAAGACTTTGTCCATTAGAGCAGGGGGGCACTTTTCTTGTTTAAAGTGCCTCATATCAGTGTTTCCCAGGCCAGGCCACTGCGCCGAGGTCGTGCAGGAGCTCAGCCACTTTCTGTGAGATTCTTCCTTTAAATAGCGTGAACAGTGCAGCGGGCCAAAGTCTCGGCGTGAGCAGCAATCCGAGAAGAGCACCAGCAGCTTCAGTTTCAGCCTTTTTGTGAGCTTTTGTGGCTAAAGGGGAGACGTCTCTGCACCAGCCACCAGAGTCATACTGCACTAAACACTTCCATTAACACAATGAGGTCAGCGCTCCCTTAATGTCCTCCAGAAAAGAAATCTGATCAGGTCTCTCTTTTTAAAGACAAATTTTAAGAAATACAATCTTCCAGTTAAAAAGAAATGCTCCAACTCTAACCAAGATATGAATACAAATACAGAAAAAACACAGCATTTTGTATTTTTTCCTCCTCTTTCCTTGATGACCACCTCACGCTACTATATATTACTTTCATACAGCCTCTTTTCCCTGGATTTTTCACTTCTGTATACACACCAACTCTCGTTGAATTCTCCATCTAGACAAAATTCCCAACATGGCGTTTCATCACTAAATTTCCCTCACTTCAAAGTACTCCCGAACTTGATGTGCATCTTCAGTCTTTTTTGTTGATGTATCCAGTTTTTCAGTTTACTTTCTTTATGCAAAAAGAAGATCCATTTAAATACAATAGAAAGTGTGTGCGACCAAGCAATTTATTTTACATTTACAGCATTTAGCAGATGTTTTTTCTCTAAAGTGACTTCCATTCCCTAACTACAGGGGGCAGTCTCCCTGGAGCAATTTGGGGTTAAGGGTCTTGCTCAGAAACCCAGTGGTGGTATCCTGAAGGTAGGATTCGAACCCATGACCTCTTGGTCCATAGGCAAGTCTGGACCCAATCTTACCCAATAGGCCACCACCACACCAGTGTGTGTAAATTCTAAACTATGAAAATACAATACACTACCAGTTCATCTCACAGTATCTTTCATTACTATTGATTCAAAATAAGTTGGAACATCCATTCATAACAAAGACATTTTATAAAGGAGAGGAGTTAAGAGGTGTTATTATGGCTTACACAACAGCAACAAAATGCATTTTAAAAAATGCACCATTAATAGTTATCACAATAAACTATTCTTCACTGCAGCAATGTAGTTCATTAACAGTAGACTTTGGTTGCAAAGCAACAAGTGAAGTTATTGGTAAGGTGGCATTTGGCAGACGCTTCTATCCAGAGCAAATTATAATCATTAGATACATCATTAGCCCCCGGGGAGCAACTGAGGATTAAGTGTCTTGCTTAAGGACACCATGGTAGAAAGTCATGGTTTGAACCTGCAACTTTGTGGTCATTGGTTTCACAGGCAAGTGTTTTACCCACTAGGCTACAACCACCCTCAGGATAGTTCCCTAGAATTACTCCATGAACAACATCAATGGTGCTAAACTAGAATTCAATCGATGTGTGCAGTGGTTCAGCCCTCTTTCTATATGTTGTCTAGTCTCAGTGTGTTTCTCTGATCACCTTTTCAAAGTACTTGATCTCGTACTCCAAGATAATGCCGTTGGGCCTGTCCGGTTCCTGCCAGGACACAGAGATGCTGTTCTTCGCCGTCTTCCCTTTCTTTACCACTGTAATCGGAGATGGAGCTGAAATGAAGATAAAAAAAAGCCTTTGTTCATTGTTCAAGTGAAAAATACATGGGATGTAATGAAAGGTGTGATGCAATAGGAAGAAATGGCAGACAGTGTCATATTTGCCGTAAAATTTTAAAGTTGACCCAATTAGCTACTCTTAATTAAAGAGAGACTCATGTCAAACATAGCTGATTGCTAATGGTCAAAAAGTTGCGTTTGATTCGTGTTTTCTCAAGAAAGGCAAACGGTGGGATGTGAAATATTTCGAACGCTCGAACAGGAAATACAATCGGGTGGGAAGCCTTGACACATACTTTTATCTCAGCTGTTTGATGAGAGATGAAACCGGCTTTGAAAGTGGCTTAGGGGGATGACACAGTTTACTGTTTACACAATCCATTTACCACATATAAGAGAACACAGCGTCTGGTAATAATCTCCCTTTCTTCACAAACCTCTCATCACAGACTAAGGACTGCGTTCGCTATTTCAAGCATGAAATTGTTTTATGCATACACTGGACCATAAGAGAATTAAATCAGCCCGTGTCTGGTCTTACCTGGGCTGACTGGTCAACACACCATTCTGTGCTTATTTATGCGCATTCTCACACAGGGTTGCGTTTTGGATAAAAGAGTCTATATATCTGCGTGTGTATGGGGTAGTTTAGATAAAATGTACACACATTTCACTCTAGGAGTCCTTGGGGACCCCCAGATGGTCCGAATTTTTGCCCGACCCCTATGTTTTTCAAGATAGGCTGAAGTAAAACTCCAGACCATCTGGGGTATCCCTGAGGACTGATTTGAGAACCAATGCACTAGGAGACATACTGTCTATTGTAAGCTGTTCTAACCCATAGAAACCATGTTGGTTGCCAGAAAAAAGAAAAGCATAGTGTACGTTTTCTATTAATAATTTCTCGCTTGTAGCTCGAAAAAAAGTCTGTTGAAAGTGTGAAATCTAACAATTTAATCCATATCCCATTTGTATTTGTAAGTAGAGCAGACATTTTACGCCTTGAATTTGCTGAAATTTGTTTTCCAAAAACAAAAATAAGAAACCTGAACCTGTTGAAACAGAATGTAAATCAAATGTAAATGTAACTGATTTGGTAATTTGCTATGGAATTAAATGTGACACTCTGCAAAATTCTTAGGCATCTCAGGAAACAATTTAAAGTCATTTAATAGGGCAGTAAATACACTGGATCAAAACAGTGTAACAGGACAATAAACTCAAAGTGTGATTTGATGTGTGTGTCAGTCTGAAGGAAGCCTAGTACTTACTACCCACTTCCTATTTTATCTAATCTGTACTTCATTAAATTAAATCAGGAGCTGCTGGTGGGAGGGTTGGAGTGCAGTGAGAAGTCAGGAGCCAAACTTGTATTTCAACAAAGTATTCTAATTGTACTGTAATTAAGCAATTACATTTAAATAGTACTACAAAACAAATGTAATGTTCAACTTTTTAGGGTTACATTTTTCACTGCCTGCTCTCAGCAACCTTTAATTACTGTTCTTTCTGCCTTAACAGAGCCCTATCCTGTGTCTCCGCACACAAAAAGTGCCGCCTGTCTGCAAGTGAAATGCCGAAATCTGAGCCAGCTGTGTATTCAGGAACAGAAGTGTCAGACTGTAACCGTGAGATAAAGAGTATTTAAGCATGTCCAAATGATCCCCGAGGTGCCGATACAGTAGCCCCGCTGCAACAGCATGCCGTTTAGGGCAGCAAAGAAAGTCTTCTCCCTCCTTCAAAACAAAGAGTAACTTTATCCCCCCTTTTTCTCAGACAAAACTATAATCATTCCTATCTTAAAAGCCTGAAACTGAATACTTGGCAACCCGATCTGCAGGCAAGAAGGGGAAAAAAAGCTGCTTTGTGGAGGGTGGCCCTGGCCACTTAAACGGTCTGGCAGCCTGTTAAATGTTTGACTTTCAGTCAAGCTGGAGACACAGTCCCTTTGAGTTATTGATTCTCAATAAGCCTTAAGGCGGGCAAGTGGAATTTTGATCTATATTTGTGATGACAGAAAACAAAAACATGAGTGGGGGGGTCCAAACAAGCAAGAGAGCCGAGCGATAGGGAGCGCCTCGGGATATAGAGGGGAAAACAATCCCAACAGTCATGAATACAGAAATTAAAAGGAGAAAAAATGAGTGGAACAAAAAAAAAACAACAAAGACAGAGATCTCAGATATTTTAGGTGAACACAGTAGTATTTGGTCGATATTAATTGCTGAGGTAACTTCACTGGTATAACTGGCAACCTGTTTTTAGTAACAGAATAGCTATGGTCCAAACTGAAGATCTACCAATGATAAGCCAAAATCGAAGGCAGTCGGAACACAATGCAAGAAAATGTATATATATATTAAATGATATTGGCTGATATAGTCTGTTATTTTTAGCCCACCTGAAATAGCTGTACTGGCTACAACTTGTGTATTGATATACACAATGTTAGCCTAATGGTGCTTGTCTACTTCACAATTCCCTTTTGCTTCATAAACCAGCAACTTTCCTTTTGGAGTCCAAGTATTCAGTCACAATGTACTGCAATATTTCAGTGTAATATTTATCATACCACAAATCTTTATGAACTGCGACAGAATTACATGGCTTTCTGTTCTTATGCCTTGAAGAAAAAAAAAATCAGTAAAAACCAGAATTGTACATTTTTATTTTAAATCATATGTAAACACAAATATATATTAATATCAACATGCTAAATTGTGACAAGTACGACAAATAAAACCTATGCAACAAACAAAAAATAATTTGTGTTGCTTATGTTGGCATATATATATAATATCATAACACTTTATAAGAATCATGGGACATATTCGGTTCTCCAGAACGTCAACTGAATTACATGTAAAGGCAATAGCGATGTTGTCTTTGCACTCGCTGGGATTTTGTTTATTTGACGCCACCTGAATGCGCAGCCGACTGAACGCATGGGTGCTTTGATTTGCCCCAATGAAAAAACGGTCGGCGTTCAGTCCACACTCACCTGACGCCACGAACGCCAGAAAAACGCCTGATTCAGACGTCTTAGCGAGTGACAATTTAGCAATCATTTGAGATCTGCAGAATCAGTACTATACTGTATATAGTACTTGCACTCTGATTATTACATTTGCTTGATACCCTTCACTGAAGTCAATGTATGCATTCATTAGGCACTAATTCTTATAAGTAATTATAGAGGCTATGGAATTATCAAGACAGGCTAAATAAGGCACAAGCAGAATTCCTCTCCATTCCCTGCTGCAGCCACTCTGAATACATTAACAGATGGAACACCTCTTGTAGAGGAAGTGTTGTGGCAGAGGAAGTGTGATGATGGTGCTCTGATTAATAACTCCGATTGGGAAGTGTTGCCATCCTCCAGTGTGTGAACCTGCTAACACTGCACCTTTCCCAGCAAGGGAGCCGCTAACACAGAACAGCGAGGAATGTCACTGCTTCCACACCCAGACGTGCTAACGTTCCTTTTTTCAGCAATACGGATCACACGCTAGTAAATGTGAGCTACTTGTGCTTCGATTAATCACTCTTATCAAACTCGCCTCAAGCTGGGTGGAAGGAACACCAAAAGACTTTACTTTTCTTTGGCAGTACAACAACAACTCCAGGCAATATTGGTTTTTCCAGAGTTTTTTTCCCTTTTTTCTCAAGCATACACTTGCATGTAATTTAACTGAAGTTGACGCTCAGGGCCTGCAGTTTGGGGCTGGGGAGGAAAGGTCATGGTTTCCAGGACGACCCCGCCTGAGTGCCAGGGAGAAGCTCTCAGCAGGCCATGTGTTTGTAAACAAGTGTTGCTGGGGGAGTCCTGCCGAGAGGCAAGATGAAAAACCTCTGGCAGAGCCGAGCAGCCCACCGGCCAAAAGCAGCGCTGAGATATGACTCCTGCCAAAAAGCTCCCAAGCCAACACGCGCCCTGCACAGCGAACACCGGCCTTCAACAATCCTGCAGCAATGCATTAGAAATAAAGGTCTCAGCCATCAAAGAGTCCCTCAATACAAATACAAAAACATCCATCCATACACATACACAAACATGCAGCTATAGGACATACAACAGATATACTCAAGAGGCATTATTGATTTAACTTGTATGCTTACTGTTCAATATCAGTGTTATAAAGCATGCCATAAAGGGTCTTTGTGCAATGCTATGAAGACGCGTTCCAGGGCTTCAAGAAGTTTTGCATAATGTAAAGGATTTCAAGGGAGATTCCTAGAATGTTTACATTATATCAAGGTGCTTTACACCCACTAAATCAAAAGTAGACCACAAAGAATTAGGTGCTCAGCCACTACGAAGATACTAGTATGAAAGTAAAGACCTATCCATGGTCAAATTCATTCTTTAATGAAGTGGCACTGTTGAGAGTTTGGACAGGGTTTATAGAATGCTGGTTTTATAGAGTATCAGAAAAGAATCTATGATGTTTTCTGGTGCTTAATAAAACAGTCTTTACAAAAAGGTAAGGAATGCTACAATACTCCAAATATGTCATGGACAAGAGTCATTTAACAATGCAGTGAGTTGAGCTGTCAGGAATCAAGAACTATTGTCTTTACTATTAGGACCTCGTTTTAAGACCCTGCCACACCTCTACACACCTTCACACACACCATCATACACCTACACACCTTTACACACACCATCATACACCTACACACCTTCACACACACCAT
>JBBPCY010000035.1:3309778-3320601 GCA_037974405.1 Brachyalestes nurse
ACACCTTCACACACACCATCATACATCTACACACCTTCACACACACCATCATACATCTACACACCTTCACACACACATTATCGTAGATCTACACATATACACCATCCTACATCTATAAACACAGTGTTCTTTGGTTTATTAGATTCATGTTGCACTGTGTGATTTTTAGTAATCGTATAAGAGTGCCAAAGGCATTTCACATTTTAGTCAACATTTCAGTTTTAGTAAAGACAGCTTCACTAAAAAATGTTCAGAACATTGAGAGTGAAACATCATGCAATTGTTACACAATATTAAAAACAGCTGGTAAACAATGTACAAAAACTGAAAAAATACATGTACAAGTTTCTGTTCAGCAACAATTGTTGAAAAGAACAACAAACAAACAGTGAGGTCAACTCAAACAAATGACCTAAGCTCTGTCACAAGGTACAAGTCTTTATCACTGAGCCTAGCAGCATGTCCTGTAGCTGTCATCATGGGAAGCTATAAAACCATTAAGAATGGAGTGGCAGAACAAATACTAATAAGTGACTTATTCAAATAACTGATCTGGGTTACCATCTGCAACTGCTGACGGAGGATCCGATAACAGATAGGCCTGCACTGGCAGCGGATGGGGCAAAACGCAAGAGCTCTCAGCCGCTTGCCAAAGGCAACTCACTAAGAGTAATTAAGAATATTGAGTGTGGCAAGTCTTTGCAGACTGATATGTCAATTACTCACTGTGAATGGGCAAATATTAAAAGCTCAGAACAGTTCTGCAAATGCCACCACTTGTGTGCCTGTCGACATTCATCAGGGAAATACGAGCGCACTTCAGAGACATGCGAAAGAGCAAGCGCTAATCACTTGCACCTGCATGCAATTCAGTTTGTTTTGAAAATCTAGTTCACTTCAAGCACTGGAAATCAGCAAGTATTTGATCAATTCACACAAACTGTCCTAGTTATGAAAGCCAAAACAGGGAAAAAACACACTATATCTTCTTCCTTTTTGTGGAGCAGCCTTGGAGGCTCTGTTTAGCATGCCACTGTGACGCTAATTCCGCACGCAAGCTGCGTTGGTTGAGCTGGAACTGTGTGGCAGGCCGTCTTGGGCTCCAAAATCATCATTTTGCTTGTCACCATTAATAGTGCTTTAAGGAGCCTAATCCTTCTGTTGATCTGAGAGCACCTTAATGAGCCAGGCAGATGTTGACGCTGACTCTTCAGGGGGAAAAAGCCATGGTTCCACTGTCCCGGCGAAACGAATTAGCACCCCCAGATTGTTTTTTTTGCATGCTACTTAGGTGCATCGGTGGCACTTTTTGTGACAGAGATGCATTGCCAAAGAAGTAAGTGCAAATATTATGTTAAATATTTCACCCTAAATTAGACTGCGGCAGTTGCTCAAAGAGGTTGCGTAAAAGGCCTGGGAGTTTAGTGTAATGGATTACGCGGAGGGGAAATAAGGAAATAAATAGTTTGGATTCAGCAGCACCTGTGCCACCTGCGCTGGAAGTGCAGTAGAGGGGGTAGCAGTGGAGGAAAGCTCTGGCGCAGGAACAAGGCTTAGGGGGCTGCTCCAGATTCCCCACTGTTAAACATTCCAGTAAGCTTGGTGTAACAAAACTGAGAAGTGACTTCAGTGGAACAACCCAAGACACTATTACTATGCAATTTTAAAATACACAGTCTTGAATGGCTCTTAGCATGGACTATGTTTCTAGTAAAAAAATCATTAAATGCTTTTTTTTTACATTTTATGGAGGAACTTAATATCTATGAACCAATTTTTTTTATCCTTTGCTAAGGCTACTTTTGCGCACCATTTACCACACTGTCATAGAGGTGACATTAATGAAGATTATAGCAGGCTGGCATCTTTTTGGAGCGTAAGAAATAAAATCTGTGGTTTAAAGGAGCTGTGCGTAAAAGGTGCATGTGCAGATATAGTAATCTTAATATTATCAGCGTGTTAAAGCTAATGCAGTCGGTAGCAAATAGAAAAAAAATGTTCAATTCAGTGTATGGCATATTATGTATATACTAAAGGTCATTTTCAAAGTAATTGTAGTTGTAGTGTATAATGTGTCTCCACACCAAATTATCTATGAACATGGGCTTGGAAACAGATCCGTGGCAGCAGACACTCAATATTAAAGGAATATGTACTGGATGACTATAGATTTCTATATTTTGTTAGCAAGGTTAGCCTCCCTCTGGGATAGATGTGTAAACTTGTATACACTTGTTTTTTTCTCACCAGTGCTGTCACCTCACAACAAGAGGGTCCTGAGTTCTCAGCCAGGCGGCCGAGGGTGCTTACTGGGTGGTGTTTACATATGTCCACTGGGTACTCCTGTTTCCTCCCACAGTCCAAAGACATACATATCAGATGGAAATGTTAAATTGCCCTTTATGAGTGAGTGTGTGTGTGAGAGTGCGTCTTTCTCTGTGTGTCTGTTCTGTGATGAACTGGAAACCTGTCCAGTTTGTTTCTATGACTTTCGCCCTATAACTGCTGGGATGGGCTCTTTTGTAGAATTATTCCTTTAAAGGACCTTCAAAACTGGACTGTAACACCCTAAAAAAGGAGAGCTGTTTGTTTTGGCCCCACTCCTCGGATATGAAGCTGCAGAGAGTTTAGATAACCATAAGACCAAAAAAATAGTTTGATGTGTACATACTGTAAGCGGCAGTGGAGAAACGGTAGGTAATGGAAAAGCACTTGCCATTTTTATGTAATGGAACACAGCACTCACAGGGAAAGGCACCACACAGCGAATCCCAATATTTCACTGCTTTCCACTTTCACACAACAAAGGTCCAGCACTTTGGCACGCTGGCTGGGTCTTACAACACCTACCAGACGCTGCGCTTAGCCTAGAGCCACCCAGTTCACATGAAACATGACTGTCACTTGATGCATTGACCCAAACAGATTATCCTGACTGCAGACACATGAGGGGAAAGCGAGTGTTCAGAATTCCACATCAGTCTCCTCTCCGGCCGACGTGAAATCCCTCATTTCAAGGTTGCCTTATCGCGAAGGAACTGCTTCACACATGCCATGGTCACGCAACAGGTTTCTCCTCAGCCATCGCAGGACGATCCCAAGTAATTACAGGCCCTGGCTCCGACAAAGCAGATTACGCATCAGGATCCATTAGGCCCATTATTACTTTAATGAAAAGTCAATGGCAGCCACTCTCGCAGAAGATAGGACTCTGTGTGTGTGTGTGTGTGTGTGTGTGTGTGTGTGTGTGTGTGTGTGTGTGTGTGTGTGTGTGTGCATGTGTATTTATGTTTGTGTGCATTTAAGGTGGGGGAAGGTTCAAAGACCTCCTACATAAATACATGACTCAGACAAAATATGTTTCCTGTCACGTCTTCAGCAATTCATCATTAATTAGCATAAACATTTTGACCCCAGTAAACATCTAAGGGTATGTTCTTTGTAAAGCAACCACAAAACACAGCAAAGCTTGCCTAATTATTATTTTTGATCTCATGGCCTTAGGCAGGCCACCGAAATGCCACTGTCGTAATAAACAGCGCAGTAATGACAGCTATGAGCAACCACAGTGACTATTTTATGTCTGGAAATTACAGCTTTACCTTGCAAATTAGAATGTTCTCCACTAGAAACCAGCAAACCAAGTGCCATCTATGACCACAGCATTTCATCTGAAAATTACTGCTTGGAAGTTACTGTAATAAACAAATAGCATTTAAAAAGTGTTCATGTTTTTATTGGCTCATTTCATGGGAGCTGTTTATTTTTGCAGTACGGGAGGTCCTATCACACAGCCATCCAGTTGTTGACGACAGGCTTCTGCGTGAGCTAAGAGACCAAACCTGTTAAAAGAAGTCAGGTGAGACCAAGCCTTATAAACAAAGTTTTAGTGATAACAGCACTCCCAAAATTAGCTGATACTATCTGTCCAGATACAGAGTGACGGGACTGCGGTCTCTATCCATCTAAGACCGAATTCACATTGTAAGCCTGTTACAAGTTCAGATTTTTGCTAAGATTCAATCTTTCGGCTTTGGCAGGCCACGTTTGTGTTTTCAAGTGACCGATATCTGGCATAAGTGTGAAGACACTTCTGCCCGAAACAACATCATTAGCCACTGCTGACCAACTGCCCCCACTGCATAATGACCACAGTAATGACCACATGTGTCATTTTAAAGAACAACAACTAAAAAACTTCCATCCTGGCCCTTCTCATTGCAGTTACCATGCCAACATTGGGTCTAATGACCAATGTTAAAAGTGAAATAAAGAAAGTCAAGTCCAACTGTGAACAAATATTGACTTAAACACACACTCATACTGTGTGATGTTATGTTGTTGGCTGTTTGCTCCTTTCTGTGTTGTTGTAATGTGTTTGAGTGGTTTGGGCACGCTAGCTTACTTTTAGATGCTACTCTTAAGTGAAGTGCTTCAATTAAAAATAATTATTTTTAAATGGTTGTTTTTCCCCCTCATTAAGGCGCTGAACAAGTTGAGCCTGAAACAGCCTCATGGTTAACGCCTATTCAAATTTAATCTTGCACTGTCTGCTACAGGATGTAATCAAAAGCCTACATGGCAAATAACCAAATGACCTACTTAAGAAAATAGGAACTTTTTAGGAGAATATCTGAGGTTTTTTTCTGATCATTGCATTTTAGGATATTCTTCTCTGTTTTTCCTTTAAGCCTTAGAACACGAGCAGCACGGATCCGTGTCGGAAGCACAACAAATGGCAAGTCATCATCCTACCACAAAACAACTCCTTATTGGAAGTTGCTCAGACATCATGCTGAGCTTTGTTTGCTGTTCATATGTCATGCAGAACCAAAGTTATTGTAGTTTAAAAACTATGTAGTAATAACTGTTAGTGTGATTTTAAAAATGACTTCACACACAAATGCCCATAAAGAACAAAAATGCCCAAATTACTTATATTTCTGGAATAAGAAACAAACGGAAAAAACACAAGATCTTTGAACCCGGGAGAACTTTCAGGATAGTCTCCACCCACATGTGGGTGTGGAAAACTCACTGAGAGAGGGGGGGGTCCAGAGAGTGGCTGAGCGAAAGAGCAGCAAACGGTGAACATGTAGGAGAGCAAACACTGGTTTTAGACTGTTTTACACCGTTTATACTTCCTGAAATCAGATTTTACTAATATACTCTGAGAGATATTCTCTTAGTTTTAAGGGCTAGGGTTTTTTTGTAAATATTTTCTTAGGAGCCTTTCATGAATCTGGTATCAGAGCAGATTTGTGCCACTTCAGTGCTGTAAAGTTGAATGTGGTATAACATCTATACCTGAAAACAGGTGAAATGGAAAGGCGAGGATTAGGAACATCAGTTGAACACCTGGGCCGGTGCACTCACCTGCCTGGTTGGTTGTGACGTTGAGGGAAACATACTGGCGCAGGGGTTTAGTCAGTTCAGACACTCCATTCACTGCCTCCACCTCAAAGGTGTAGTTGGTGTGGGCCAGCAGGTCCACCACCATGAGCGAAGTGTTTCTCAGGCCTGTGCGCTGGGGCAGGTAGCGGACGTGGCTGCCGCACGGCTCATACTGGCCCAGGTCAGCGATGATCTTTTTGCACAAGATGCTGTAAGTCACATCCTTCCTACCACCTGTCTCCTCCGGGGCGGTCCACTCCAGGAACACACTTGTCTCATTCACGTTAGAGATGGCATTCCGCGGAGCCGAAGGGGGCTCTGTGGAAAATAGGGAGAGTGAAATATTACACACAGTTTCATCATGTATAATGTCCTAATACTGCAAAAATACCATGAAATTTTCTTTGTAGAAAAATGAGCTGCCCATCTTGGCACAACTTGTTTGCCACCATTTTGCTATAGTTGCTAAAACATGGGAATTAAGCAAGTCTAATTCACATTTATCTCGTATGTTGAACTGCTCTTTAATTTACGCTCATTAACGACAAAGCTTAATTTAGTTGATTTTTCCAATTTTTCTGAAGATAAATTATCAGAGGAGCAAATACAGTACAACACTGTTGCTTTCCATAGCTGTCACTACAGCTATTGATGCTTAAAGCTCCTGAAACCCATGTGACAGCAGATATCGCTGCCAATAAAACAAGAGTAAGACATAATTTTATATTGTTTCTACCTTGGACATCTTTGAAACATCTAGAAGTGAGGATTTTACATTTTTAGCTGATTTTTTTTAACATTTTTTACATTTGTTTGCAAGTTGAAGAATGCACAGATTATTTTATTTAGAATTTGAATTTGCCAAAAAGCTCCTGTTCTACGTTCAGTTCAGCAGAAAGAAAAATACGCAATAACACTTTAAGCTGCACACAACACTGATGTAACCATGCCATAAAACTGTCATGTCATGTATGGCTGTGAAAATTTTATGTAGAAGGGTTCACACTAAGTGTAACCAAACATCCTTCACATGATTTATACATTGCTTGACATCAAAAGTCGCTTGTGGGAATATCTGTAGATCCAGAATGTGAAGTACATATAAATGTAATTCAGCAGGCACTTATCTATGTGATTAACTGAATACTTCTAATTACATCATATTATATATATATATATATATATATAATAGACTTGTATAACATCAAGGGTTGCTAGGGTTCTCAAGGCTAATCTGTTTTTATTTTCTATTGCATATGGTACAAAAACTGAATATTTACTTGTGCAGGCCATGTTTGTCGGGTCCGTGTCCTTCCTGTAGTAGCCCTGCTCACACTTGCAAGACGTGGAGCCCTCGGTTTTGGTGAAGCTGCGAGGAGGACACTTGCTGCACGTCTTAGTCTGCAGGGCCGATCTGTAGAATCCAGGCTTACACACTGTCGATTAAAAAAAATATACACAAGACAGAAATGATTACACTATGAAAGCGACTGATCAATGCCTTTGTACTGCTTATTTGGATTTGATGAGAAACATCGGCTGCTAAAGCCAAACATTCATCAGCTTCATTAAAAAGAGCAGGTGCTGATATCAATGGTGCTTTGATGGTTAAAATGCGCAGCGCTCATTAATGCGCCGTGCTGCGTTCAACATCATCAACAGTTTTAGCTCAAATTAAACCTTTGATGCATTTATAATTGCGATTCACTCCCTTTCTAACATGTATTTGATGCGAGAGTAATTAATATATTTGGGAATACATTTCCTCGACTCTATTCAGCATTTTAGAAAAATTCAATTATAAACACTGAAGAGCGTCAGAGAGTGTGATACAGACTGAGTTGAGTATGTGGGAAGCTGCAGGGCTAACTCATCCATCCCCCGGCTCGGCGACATCCCCAGAATGCCAAAATGGAAAATAATGGGATTTAAAAGTTCCCTGGGACAGCGGAGACAAATGGAGCCTGGGCATCCTGTGTTTATGACTGTTTAAATGACTTTCAATTTAACACAGATCCTTATGCACGGCACACAGCCTGACACCGCAGAACACGTTCAGGTAATGTATTGCCGTGGAAGAAGAGAGACATATTATCAATGGCCTCTGAGTCCAAAGTGCAGACAAAGACATTAATTAAAGCTTCCCTGGTGTGCATTAAGAGGCAGACAGCAGAAACGCTCTGTGAATTCCAAGCCAGCACGAGAATGGCAAGCTGTAATCAAAACAGGGAGTCTGCGTGCCCTTAAAAAGTCTTCATTTGTCAAAGTAAAATATTTCAATAATCTTAAATTAAACTCACGTGGTCATGTAATTAGATTTTTTTTAGAAAACATCTGTCATCACGTCTCTCACACGCACACACACACACAATAATACGTGGTCGTTCATGTGAAGCATGTCATTAAACCACTGTTACCTGCTGTTTGTCTAGATGAAGACACGGCGCAGAGCTCCAATGGGTGCCATAGATGCAGGGCACCCACGGCCAGTAATGTAGACTAGAATAAAGTAATATTTTTTGCAGGTCTGTCATTAAAACTTAAAAAAAATGCATGTTGTCAATGAACCGAACCATAAATGAGATATGCACAGGTCATGCTAAAGCCATGTTGAGTGTTCTTTTGAGTCACTACTAGAAACCCTATCTAGCAGGACTTTCCTAATGCATGTGACGTTCCTAATGCATTCCTAAGGAGTGTTTCCTCAAACTGTAAGTCCCTTTGATAAACACATCTGCCAAATGAAGGTGATGTAATGAAATGCAGTGTAATACATGTACATTTCAGGCTAGAAATTTCATGTATGTCAAATATAATGTAATATAAAAATGTATGTTGTTATAATTAGTGTGTTTGATGAACAGAGTGTCAAAACATTTGTCAAAGTATTGGACTACTGATATAATCAATAATAAACGCAAATGATTGTGTTCAGTTTGTGTTGATGTTCCACCTTAAACATTGCACTTAAATGCAATTCTGACACCTTTGGCCAAACCACTGGTAAAGGGATCAAAAACGGATAAACTAATCCACGAGGTAGAGAAAAATGAGCTGTATTTCTCTAGCGTTCGTAACAAAGTGTTTCAGTATTCACTAACTGATATTAAAAAGTGCTACACAAATGTCAAACGTGTAGTATGTTCGATCAAAACTCATTTTTCCACTGTGTGAATAGGCTTTCTTGTTTATATGTTTTTTCTGTTTGTTTCACCATTCTTTCAAAATCTAATAATAAAAATGATAACCTGTGGACTAATTACGATTGTACACAAGAATGACTGCTAGTAAAAATCAACCAAACATGAAGAAACCATGTATAGCCTTTCCAAAAAGATTCCAGATGTACTGAGAAAAAAATGACAAATATAGACTAAGAAACCTTTAAACAGTCTATACACCATGCTAGAATTATAGCATACAAAAGCATCATGTAAAGTAATTAATAAGAGCTGATTATTGTTTTGGGTTGCATTTTTAAGTTTTATCTGCTAATCTTGACAGCCTTAAAAGTGTGAAACGCCGGCCTGCTGGGCTCTATGATAGCAAATTTTGTTTTATCAATGACCATCATTTTTCCATCCGCTGCCAAAAAGGCTGTTGGCCATAAAATGGCCTCATCACTGTCTCTCCTGCATGACTTAGATATCTGTCATTCGCAGGGCGCTTCTGGGTGCCAGAGTAATGGCCTCCGGACCAGATTTGCACCACTGAAGTCTCCTGACTGAAGCTGGAAATAGATCACATTTGGCCTTGAGGGGCCATTGGCAGCATTTAGGTTAGACTATCCATACAGTCTCTAAACGGCTTCGCTAATTTAATGGAGCATAGCAGCAACAGTGAAGCTCTTCTAAAATTCAGACCAAAACAAATAAGTAAAGAGTTTCATCGCTTTGCTCATGAACTGAGCGAGACCTTTCGCACTGAATTTACAAAATACCTCAAGCGTGGGATTCTGTGCGAAGCCACAGTTTATTTCTACGCTGTTTAGCGCATATCTAACCATCCAAAAGCCCAGCTAGCCAAAAATACTCCAAAGAAACCAGCTGTGGCACTTGTATAACAAGCTAATCCTCACACAAAAAGGTTTCAATGGCACTTCATCATGCTGTAAAAGCTTTTTTGCGCGCGCATGGCATCTGCGGGCTTACTTGGCAGGCAAAATACAGAAGTATTATCTGGCTTTAAATGTTCCGAAGAACATTCTTTCTACTTCATTTCAGTGGGTGCTTATGCATTTCAGTGGCAAAATGGCTGAACATGTTTTAAACATGAACCCTCCCCAAAACATCATTGCCCTGCCAAAAAAAAAAAAAAGACCCTCTTGTAATGTGGTTTTGGAGCTGTGCTTGATAATAAGAATCCACTTCAAATTACAGAGTATTTGCAGTGACCTTGCAATTGCCATTAAGCTACCACCCACTGTGAAAATGACAAAGGCTGATTTAAATGTCAGGCCTGGAACAGTCTCATGATAATGGAGCTGTAGTTTATCTGGATGGCTCTTAAATACCATGAATCGCACAGTTGGTGAGGATTCTCCACGAGTGAGGTGGCAAGTGTGCATGCGAGGGCAGCTTTGAGTAGCTCTGATTAAAGGTAGATGTGATGGTCAAAGACTGCAAATATTTCAGGAATATTGTATCATATAACACCTAGTGTAACAGTCCCTACTACAAAACCGGCACCATGAACTAGTGAGGAACATTTCAGCCTCTTGGCAGCTTCTCTTGGGTTACAAATACAGTTTTGAATTTTGAAACAAGGTAAAAGGGGAAAAATCATGGAATCTTTTCATTTTCCATTATGCTGACTACTAGTGCTGCACAGTACTGACAAAACTGCCACATAGCATTCATAATACTATATACTATAATTGCGATACTCGTGAACACAATCTGGATGATGCATTTGCTATTTCTCATTTCTGTCTTATTCTGTTGCTGAAAAAGGCTTGTTTCAAGACAATGCGTTAAACAGGTAAAATGATGTATCGACAGAAGATAAAATTAATTAAAACAAGCAATGGTTTCTAGAAATAAGCTTAATCATTTTATATGCCATGCCGCCTCTTCTTTGGATTTTTCTCCACACATTGAAAGCACGATCACCAGGGCACAAGTCATCTTGGTCTGTTAACGCAGCACCAGCGCAGGATGATGACACTTTTTTCTTCTATACTAACTTGCATCGTAGCGATGATTCAATAGTCTTCTACCAGAGATGGGGACTCGAGTCTGAGACTCTGACTCGAGTCGCACTAACAAAGACTTGTGACTTGACTTTAGACTTGCCCTCACTGACTTGAGACTTGACTCTGACTTGGGTGTTGTGACTCGTGAATAACAATGCTCATTTCATGGAATTATTTATTTATATCTCGCACTCTTTCCAACGACCCCTCGTTTGCCATAATAACCCCCGAAAAC
>JBBPCY010000035.1:3320701-3332518 GCA_037974405.1 Brachyalestes nurse
TACACACCATCATACATCTGCACACCTTCACACACACCATCATACACCTACACACCTTCATATACACCATCATACACCTACACACCTTTAAACACACCATCACACATCTAAACACCTTCATACACACCATCACACATCTACACACCTTCATACACACCATCATTCATCTACACACCTTCACACACACCATCATAAATCTACACACCTTCATACACACCATCATACACACCATCATACATCTACACACCTTTACACACACACCATCATACATCTACACACATGTCATGATTTACAATGATCTTATAAGACTGCTGAAATTGCACAGTCTGTAGAATGCATAAGGCTGATCTATATGATATACTGTAAGGTCCTTCAAATGACTACATCCAAGAGCAGGCAGGAACTCCACATTCTAATGTCTTTAATATCACTAAGCATGGTCCAAAGGCAGGCACTGATCTGCAGTTCATTCCATGTCTGGGACTTCAGCCTGCTCGCACAAAGCACTTCATTTAAGCAATTTGTCATATGAGCATGATACATTTGCTGAGGATGCTGAGGATGACAGATACAGATCCCGACACGGCCCAATACATTTCTCCACACTTCAGTCGAGCCGGGGCCAGGATAATCCCAGAGAAAAGGCAGCGCGATTATATACTGCTAAAGCCAATCTTAATAGAAACAGGTTGAGGTCTGATGAAATAAATGCTGCCGATAGGCCATCACAATGGTCCTGAGATTGAATTACAGCAGGGATTACAGGTGTAAAATTAGGATTTCCTCTTTATTCATCGTTATTGAACATGCACAGACGTCCAGGGGATTATCATTCAATAGCGTATCTACCTAATGAAGTGAAGAGATTAGTATCTGTACTCAAAAAATGAGCTCAACTCTCAACAATGCAAAAGAGATAGCCAACAAAACCTAAAATCTATATGTGCATATTTCACAAACTGGCTCACAATTGGACTTAGAAGACTGGAATATGAATTAGTGCCTTTTATTTCTGAAGGTCCATCAGGCAATGGTTCAAAGAAGTGAGAAAGGATTTGATAATCTTTTTTTTTCTACATACCCTGCCCCCCTGCAAATCTTTCAGCACTGAGACGGGAGGCGGCACTCTCAAGGTCTTTAAAAAGAATCACTAACTGATTCACCTTGACAGAACCTTGGTCCCTTGTCATGCAACATTAGACCTGGGAAATATATGCTCAGCTCTTGTCTCGCCAAGCTTGTGGCCAGGTTGCTATCTGTTCGGCCTGTTTCGTTCTGCTTCCTTGTGTACAGTTTTAGCATTTAAATAGCTAATCTGTCTTTGAATTGATTTTTTAGTGGCAAATATCATCGCTGTGCTATTATGACCAGAGTGCATTGATTTGCTTTGTGCATGCATAATGCAGCATGAGGCTGGGACTGCATAAAAAAGAGCCTCACAGGTGAACAACAAACAATAAAAGCATTTGACTGTCACAGTTCAATGCAGTTTCCTGCCTAGATTAAGGCTGCACAATATATCGTCGATATATCATTAGCAATACTAATATCGTAGAAGGTTTCATTCTGCAAATGATCCTTTTAACCAATTTTTTTTAATGTGTGATATTAAAGTTATTAAATATTAAAGTTATATTAAAATGTTCAATCTATCTATCCATTACCCAAACTGCTTATCCTTATTTCATTTTATTGCATTCATTGTTTTTATTGCAGTCACTTTTCATAAACTATTTGCACTACTGATCTGCTGGAACTGCACACTAAATCTTACACACAAAAGTCAGTGTTATAAGTTGCACTTGATGCACTATTGCTATTGTCTTTATTTTTCCTTCTTATATTCTTTATTGCCTTATTATCTTTATTCGGCATGTTGCATTGAGCATGCACATGATAAAAGAGTTTCTCTCTGGATAAATAAAGTTCTTATCTTAATGCTTAGAACTCAGAATGTGTAAGTAAAATCTACATTTCAACAAATAATACGGTGTAAAACAGTCTAAAACAGTGTTTGTTTTCCTACGCTTTCCTTACTGCTCTTTTGCTCTGTGCGCTGCTGCTCGGATGCTCTCCGGACCCCCCACTCCCACTTGGTGGGGAAATATTCCTGAAAGTTCTCCCGGGTTCAAAGAACTTTCTGTTTGCTTCTAAGACCAAAAAAGGAAATTTGGGCATTTTGTGCTTTATGGCCATTTGACTGTGACATTATATATAAACCCTCATTGGAGGTCATTATTATGACATTTTTTCAATTACAATAACTTTGGTTCTATGTGACAGAGGAACACCAAAAAAATCTCAGCATGACATCTGACACCTCAAGCATCAGTACAAACCAAGGGAATCTCATATAAGGAGCTGGTTGGCCTGATGACGACGATATACTATTTGTTACACTGCCGACACTGATCCCTGCTGCTCATATTCTATGGGTTAACCAGGATGGTGACAACCCAGAATGGGTCATCAGTTCAGGGCATACACACAGATAATCACTCACACGCACTTACACCTAGGGGGAATATAGCCTCTCCAGTACACTAGACATGCATGTGATTACACTGTGGGAGGAAATCAGAGTACCCAGTGTACTGTAGCTATTGTCAATTGTACTAAATGTTCAGTTGTTTTGTTGCTCTTGTGTTTTTTCTTGCACTGTATTTCATCCTGTCTGCTCTTGTAGTCTTGTGGTGTTCTGTTCTGTTCTGTTCTTGTGTTGCACCAAGATCCTGGAGCCACCGTTTCCATTTCACTGTGTATATGGTTGAAATGACAATAAAACCTTCCTGAATTGGGTTGCCTTGATTTGACACAAGGAGAAAACACCACACAGAAAGGACTCTTGGTCGCTCAGCCTGGAATCGAACCCTCTCGCTGTGAGGTGACTGCACCACCGTGCCGTCCTCATTCAGTCAAGCCAATAATTTATTTAGTCTAAAGTAATGCAGTTTACAGTAAGTTTTCTTATTGTGAACTACAATCACAATATGCAGCAATACATAGTCGCAATATGACGCAACGTAATTATTCCACTCTTCTGCAGGCTGCTTCAGACTAAGCCGAACTACAAACCTACTTACTGAATGTGTGACACTTCAGCTTCTGCAGAGTATCAGAGTAATGAGCTTTCATACCCAAAGCCCATTGACAGAATCAGATACAAAATGTGCTCTAAATCTTCCAACGAGCATCATAAAGAGGAGCAGGCGCACTCACACAGTGTGTGTTCCATCTCTTCAGACTGATCTTGTAAGGGGTTCTTGAAATGAGATTTGATCATAAATGCTCTCAAATGCAGGGCTGATTGTTTCTTTTCTGCGATGTTTGTTTTTACACAGTGACAGGATATGGGGTTATAGCTATGTCCCTTAAATGTCAGTGCTGTCATATAAAAAATCTCGCATCTCTATGTTTTAGGGTGGAAAGCCAGTTTTCCTTTGCATTGTGTGATTGTTTCATGGTGAAAATTAAAAAAGAATGGAATAAAGCCTCTATGTTCAAAAGTAATGACAACCCCCAGATTCAAATAACCATTTAGAAATGCTCACAATTGGAGAGACAGTTTAGACCGTTTAGGAGAGAAAGAGGGTGTGTACGATGATGCAAATGGAGATAGTAATGTGGTTGTCTTCTAAACTTCACACCCAAATGTAGCCTGTTAACACACTGACCATGCAAACAACAGAGAGAGAGAGAGAGAGAGAGAGAGAGAAAGAGAAAGAGAAAGAAAGAGAGAGAGAGAGAGAGAGAGAGAGAGAGAGAGAGAGAGAGAGAGAGAAAGAGAAAGAGAAAGAAAGAGAAAGAGAAAGAGAGAGAGAGACTTAACAGGACGAAAACAGGTGGATAAATGGAATGGGTGTGATTATTTCTGGATATCAAATATAGTCGTGTTAAAGTAGTTTAATATGAAACCCAGTGCGGGAACATCCACAATTGTTAGCTTGGCACTAACAGCCGAAGAGAAATCAACATTACTGTAGTGGTAAAAAAAAAAGGGCCAAAAATGATATAGACTGTTGGTATGATTCGCCTAGTGCCAAAAACCTGCTAAATCTACTTCTCATATTTCAAACTCATGTTTATTTAGTGCAGTGTGAAGTGGGCGTAAATATCGATGGGGTAGGAAGACTGTTTGACTGATTTGCATATTGTGACACAGATTTGTACTCCAGTACTGATCTACTTCATGTGCGCCTATTACATCTGAAAATGTACAAAAACCAAATCACACACACACACACACACACACACACACACACACACACAGCATGCATTCCTCAGCTACTCAGCTTCACTCTTCTCCTGCCCAACCTTTTGTGAGACTGCCTTCCACTGTTCTCCTCAATCTGTCACACACACACACACACACACACACACACACATGCTGGGTGGTAACTCAATATCCACCCTGTGCTTCTCCAAAAGCAGGCAGTGGAGGATGTCACAGCACATTTGTGCTCCCTCCTCTCTTTCTCATATTGTTTGGCTGTTTTCAATTTCACTGGCAGGTTCTGAGTTGTAACATCTCTGATAGCACTTTTTCCCTCCACTATGATTTTATTTTTTGTGCAAAGCTGTTATTTATGTGATGCTCACGCCCAGCAGCTTGAGCTTGTTTTTTTTTGTTTTCTGTCCTTTTGTTACACAAGCATAAGTTATTAGGGTGGATAGTCTGCCTGCGATCAAATCACACCCATATTCGCAACATCTCATTCGTTCTACTGCTTGTACACTACGAGTGCAACGTAAGCAAAAAGGTACAGCAATAAAGCCCCGAAAGCTGTTTTGAATATGTGTTTAAATATAGCCAACTTCTTCAGGCAAAATGTTGCTTTACATCATTGTGAAGTAAAGCAAACAGTAATGTTACATTCTTAACATAGAATAAATCCAGTAGCATATAATACAATGAACTTAAAGTGTATCGCTGTGTAGCTTAAGGTTTGTAGCTTTCTAAAAAAAAAAATTGTATTTGTATTTGTTGACATATAGACCTCATAAAGTAATGTCACCAAAATGCCTGTTGCTATGGTTGCGATTAAATTTGGTGGATAAGAAAAACAAGGTAAACTAATTAAAATTGCACTCTTTGAAGGAGGCAATCAAGTAAATAACTTCAGCTTGCTGCTAGTGTTGAATACTTTAATAATCGGAAAATGGAAAGATTAGCATATTAATTAACATAAGGCACATTTGTAGCCACTCCTTTCTGCTGTATCGAAAAATGCTCCGAATCAAGGCATCACTGTATCATAGCACATCCAATAACCAATTCTGTAAATAGTTACATCTAGAGAATTTGCTTCTCTTTGCTCGCACCCACAGCAGGTAAATAACATAATAAAAATGTTCACAATTTGAAGCTTCTACTGTTACATTTGCATAGAAATGTTGTTACTTAGCAAGCAGGATGATACAGGTATGGTGAAAAAATGAGACATAACATAATGGGGATGGGTATCAGTGCAAGGGTGGATAGATGGGAACACTGCACTCTATCCACTCTTGCACTGATACCATCCCTACATCTCTATTCCCTACACTATATCCATTTTACTATTAAAAAGGACACAAATATTATCAGTCTTCCTTATTTTCAGCCCGTACCCTGGCCTGAGATCAGCTGTTATAATCCCATCCAGCAGGTCAAAGACGGCCTTCCCTGGACCTCTGGTGCCATGAGCCGCCAGCACATGGTTTCGTGCTCAGTTTTGGGCTCTGAAATGTGATTAGATTTTGTCATGCTTGACCAAGATATCCGGCTGAGGATGCCCGGCTGACCTCTCCTCTGGCTAGCCATGGCACGACGTCTCCCCAATGTCATTGTGAAGGAGGAACCCGATGTGCTGCACAAAGGCTAACAGCTAATTACTATGCAGCAAACAGCGGCGGGGCAGGCAATTAACGAGCCAGCAAGGAGCTTAATATGCACTTCCTTAATAGAGGACAGTTCAGGATGAAAGATACTGATTAATAAGCCTTTGTGTTTACTAAAAAAGGCCCTCAAACATGCTTTGATTGCAGAGATGTCCAATAATTGAAACCATGAGGCTCAGAGAGGAACTGAAGCACAGCAGGCTGGAGAAACCCATCACTCGGCCAGAGCGGCCCAATGAAAGGGCAATATAAACGCTCTGACAAATCAATTGGTTACTAATTAGAAGAGGAAGCCGGTTGTATGACATGTACTAAATTAGTAGGAAAAAGAAAACGGACATAACGGATAGTTTTCAGTGAATACACCCAGAAAGCTGCAGTAAATGAGCCATAGTGCACGTTACGAGAAATTCTGATCACTGGAAAGCATGATAATATCAGTCCACTGGTTTTCCAAGGATACAGCAGTAATACATGCAGTAATAACGCAGACACCAAAATAAAGGATTGGAACAATAGTACAATGATCTGTTTTTGACTAACGAAAAGATAAACGTCCTCTTCCTATGTTTAACTTCCCCTGAGTAAACGCGCCCAAAAACGAACGCATACAACTGACAATATGCAAGCGTGTGATTGGCAGCCCCCAATGTTGGTCTTTGTGCTTTGCCATTGTTGGAGCTGGAATTATTTATTTTCTCTCAACGCATTGTTTGAATAGCAGAGCGGACCAAGCCTGATATTTGGCACGGTAAATCTGCTATCTGAATTCCATTAAATAAATGACATCTATTTGGAAATCTGTTAATACCCCAGTACATGGATTTTGGCACAGATTTACTGCCTAATATGGGCAATACCCAGCTGGTCTTCAATATTCCCATTTTCGTCCTGCTATGTGACATTTTCATCTGGTTATAAACAGACGAAAATAAGGAAACAAATAAAACTACAGCATGGCATTACATCCTATACTGGGTACTATATTCACATGATCAGTATTTTCTTTTACTGTACGTTATCTTTCAATCGTAGAATTTTCCCATATGACAAAAGGTCATTTTCCAATGATCCATGTATATCAAATAAATAATAAAAAAAGTAATGAAAGGTATGAAAGTATGATAGTTAATCAGCCAGTTTTATTACTGGAAAATGAGGATCCTAATTGTGATCGACTGGTATGACTTCCATTCTGTAGGACCTGTATTTGGGTCCACAATTATTTATAACACTCTAGTTTTTGCCAAATAATAGATCTTAAGGTTAAGGTTAATATCTTAGGGTTAAGTGATTAATAAGTTAGACTGGGTTAAGCCTTAGTAATACCTGGGTTAAGTCTTTAACCGATTTAGCCTATTGTCGAAGCAAAGCCCTCGGAAGTGGGAAAATAAAGCTAATACAACAGTTCAAAACTTTTCCAACACTGAGCCTCAGCGTCTCTGGCATCAGTGCACATTGATCAGAAAGCTCTGTTTAATATCCCTGCATGAGATCTCCAAAAAATGAATGAAATGAAAATCATTATCCTAAAGTAAGAGACTTTCTCACAAGCAAAAATGCTATTCTAACAATTACACTGTCAATGCGATCAAAAGGAGTATTTAGGCCATTTCTCTTGAGTCTTTGTAGACCGTGCTCCGAACAGGCAAGCGGACAGACGGAGGTTCTGTCTTACTCAGCATACCGCTGGAGTCAGCCTTACGTAATATGAAGAGTGGAGACACATCTTAAACTCTAGCTTTGATGTCATATTCATACACAAGCGCCTTCTGCAGAAACCAGCATGCACACTGCTACTATCACACCAAACCTTAACTCAGCTTATTCTCTGTTATATATATATAGGAACATTTTGTGATGAACAGACCAATAAAACCGGCCCTAATACTCCAAAAACATACATTAAAGAAAAGGTTTTACCAAATAGCTAAAAAAATGGAAGTGAGGTGACTACATTCATCCATCATCCAAACCACTTGTCCTTGACCAGTGAGGTGGGGGTACTGGAGCCTATCCCAGTGAGCACAGACGACAGGTAGAGAAACACCCAGTCCATCACTGTCTGGGAGAGGGGGTGGGGTTCCCAGTTAGCGTACAAAATGATGTTAGCTTGTTGCTCATTTTCAGTGACTTGTAGTAATATTAGCAATATAACTAAAAACATTTTCCTTCTCCAGCAACTCAAAGATTTCAGACATTCATTTATTCATTCATTTTATGTAATCTCTTATCCTTACTAGGGTTGGGGGTACCCAGAGCCTATCCTGGGCCAGTGTGAGGCAGGGCACAAGCCCACTGCAGACATTTCAAGTTTTTTAGCTTTAAGCTGGTGAGTCTGTACTAAAAGCCACATTTTGCTTGATGATGTCCTAGCTAGCAAACCAGAGGAGAAGAGTGTGTGGCTGAAGCTCTCAGGTTGTAGTTCTCCCACAGATCCACCATTTGTTTTAAACCTACAGCTCAGCACAACAGTCTCTGGTGCTGCTGCAAACACGATGTACGGGGAGGCTACGACAACTGCTTACAAATGACCTCGTAACACCCAACAGCAGGGCCCTGATTAGATCAACCCTCCGCCAAACAGTGACTACAGCAGTGAGCACATACCCTCTGCACCGCACTGAAACATTAAGACTGACAAACTGTGCTGTAATGTCATCATTCTAAATTCCCTGATTATCTTTCTCAAATTCAGTGTCAGGTGAGGCTGCACAATCCCAACAAAATTCCATATTGTGATTGCTTTTTTGTTTGTAAAAAAACACACATACACACATGAGTGGATTATTAACGTAACCTGGTTAAAAACTGGACTATATTATGTTTTGAATGGACAATCCTCTTGGCTGCGTCGATTATATAAAGACGGATGTGAGATTGTATTAATATAAAGTGGCATAGTCAAAATGTCTTATCCAGGGTGATTTAGTGACAACCTTATTCGTTTTGCAAGGATCTGAGATCTTTGAATCCAGTGTCAGATACTGATCATAAAATCCAGGACTGGAAACTGGACCTAGATTTGAAGCTGGATCTGTATCTTTAAAGCTGGAAACTGGATGAAGGTCTAGATTTGAAGATTTCTGGTTTAGATTACAATGCCTTCATTAATTCAGACAAAGAATGTCAGTAAATTCTGCAATATCCATCAGGAAAGCTAATTCTGCACAATAAAGCTATTTACATAGCCCTGTATAGTACGCAGCTTTGAAATGCAACAGTGGTTCTGTTTTCTTCATGTTTTTCTTACATTCAGTGACTGGTCAGTAGGGCTGACAGATTTGGGGAAACTATGTATTTGAAATGTTTCTGAACAATACTGTGACTGGGATTTAAATTGAGGTTCAGGCCTGTTCATTTGCCCTAGACGTCCCGAATATCCACTTTTCTTCCTTGAATGCTGAAAATAGGGTGCCAGGCTGCCAGTTAGTTGTGGATGTGTGGTCCTGCGGTGGATTCAGCCATGGGTAAATGGATGGGTTTATTTATTTTTTTGCTTTTTGATTGGTCTAACTCATCTGCAGGCAGTTCTCAAACTCCTTTCTTTCCTACTTGGACTTTGGACAACATTTATAAATGATTTAAAATAATTCATGAAATAAATGATATTCTAAATAATTGCAGCTCCTGCACATTCAAAACTGCAGTCTTTGAAATAGAGATTTCAGTAGTGAGTATGATTAGTCTTAGGTTAGAGCCTTCTATAAGATAAGATAAGATAAGATAAGATAAGATAAGATACGATAAGATAAAATAAGATAAGATAAGATAAACCTTTATTAGTCCCACTAGTGGGAAATTTGCTAGGTCATGGCAGAAAGTGGACAGTACAAAGTTAAGAGCAGCAAAAATTAGAAAAACAATAGAATAGAATAAAGTACTATGTCACAGTACAGTATAAAATAGAATGTTCAAATGTACAGTCACAAAATGTACAGTATAAAATCTAGGAATATAAATATGAACATCTGTATTTGTAAAAATATACATATATGTATGTAAACTGTGAGTAACCGTTTGTACGCAGACTTGTACGCATGTTGTATGCATGTACACAGTGAGTATATGTAGATAAGTATATACAGATGTATATGTAAAAATGAGAACACACAGATACACACAGTGTGTAGATACACACAGGCACACAATGGAGTGACAGGCCCTTGACAACAGCATGAGAAATGCACATTCTAAATTGCACATTCTGCCCAGCAGTAATGTCTTCAACCAAATATTGCACATGTTGCATCAGAAAAATTGCACCTAGTAATATTGCACATAGGAGAAAACTAAGCGAAAGCTACCGTGGTGTATTGGATGTGTGTGTGTCTGTCTGCGCGTGTGTGGTCATCTGCAGAGTCTTTGTTGTACACTCTAACAGCGTACTATGATATTAGAACGGCAACAGTACAATTTCACGAACAACTAACAAACTAAATATTGAGCAGTCGTTTCGTGGGTGAGGTGTGTTTTGATGTGTGTTTTGCTTTCATTTTGCTTCAATAAGAGAAACCGATCAGATTTATCTTTTATGGTGTCATAAAAGGATCGTCCGCCTGTCAATGAAGCAAAAGGCCGCAGCCCCCCGCGCCTGGGGGTGGGAGTGCTTTTTGACATCTCTGTGGCATCTTCCCCTGGCAAGTGCAAGTGTGCAGTGAGGGACTAGATTGAGTTTGACATTTCCTCCAGTAACAACTGACAGAAATGAAAATAGTGAGATCATGAGAGATCCAACTCTTTTAGGATGTGTTTTCCAAGGTCCCCCAGTGAACCCCACCAGGAACAGGCAATATATAAAGCTTTCTGTAATTGGTCTAAATCATTTTTCTGTTGTGGTCCAGATGTTCAGTGCACTGATGTATTGTCCTGGGTAACATGCTGCTCTTGTGTGGTGCACCATGGGACCTGATGTATGCTAATGGAAACACAATATAGTCTACTTGATTTGACTTGAAAAGAATGTTGCAAGGCAATTTATCACAAGAATGAAAACATATCATATTGCTCACCCTTAGGTCCAAGCACCATTTCACCCTTTCACTCTTTTTTCTCTTTGTCGCACACCCCTGCCAGAGCAACAGTCTGGCACTTAGCTCAGCCCATCACTGCCCATCTGCACTGGCTGGCATTTTCATTCTTTGCAAATGACATTCATCTTGTTAGTCGTGTAGTCCGCTAATGGCAAAAAGTACACCTCATATTTTATGCATTTCTTGGACTCCAGCTTTCAAGTAGTCTTTTGCTTTGTCATGGCATTGAGTTTGGAAGAGCCCTGCATGTGCATCAGCTGATTTGTCGAATGTTATTAAAGTAGCCTTAAAACAAAAACTGTTTTAAGAGAAAAAAACGTCTATTCCTTCATGCCTTCTTTGCCTGTATACGTGCGGCTTCTCAGAGTACTCAGAGTGCTAATCTAGGATCATATTCAACTCTTATTTACAATCACTTTAATGATCCTAGATCCAGCTCTTTTACCCTGAGAATTACTTCAGATTCTCAGATTTATTTCGTCATACTTTTTAACAGAATGCATCTAAAACAGACCCTGAAATAAATTTAGTTCTGATCAGACATCCTGCATCTGTGGATAAACTCAGAGTTTGTTTTTCCATAAACAGAGAGCTTGAACATATCCCCTTGGGACAGAGAGCTGGCCACTCAGAAGAGATGTGACCTATATTCCTGAAAGGGCAGATGAAAGCATGCTCGGCTAGAGCCAATTCACATCCTCATCAGAAGACTCTGGCAGCAACTTCAACCAACGCAGGCAGCAAAACACTAACACTAACACTAATAAACTGGTCTTCATAGACACAAATTTCATTTTCTGTGAATAATACTAGGGCTGAAACGATTGTTCGAGTAATTCGAATAATTCGATTACAAAAAATGATCGAGGCAATATCTTTGCCTCGAGGCTTCGTTTAATTTACG
>JBBPCY010000035.1:3341765-3361877 GCA_037974405.1 Brachyalestes nurse
TGCCACTGCATCGATGCATCATCGTCCACGTCCGCATCGCGATGCATCGATTATGTGATTAATTTCAACACCCCTATAGCCTGGGGTGGTGGTGGTCTAGTGGATAGGATACTAGCATCTGGACCAAGAGGTCATGGGTTTGAATCTTACCTTCAGCAAACCACCACTGGGTTCCTGAGCAAGACCCTTAACCCCAAGATGCTCCGGGGAGACTGACCCCTGTAGTTAGAGAATGGAAGTCGCTTTGGATAAAAGCTAAATGCTATAAATGTAAATGTAACAGCAGAGGAACTGTAGTACTGAGCATGCACTTATACACAACTATATTTGTCTATCATAAAGCAAAGCCTGTGAAAAGTAGTCATGTAGAGAATTGCTCGTGAGCTAAATACTGCATTACATTTCCACAAGCGAGCGATTCAAAACAGCCAAGGTCTCCCATTCTCCAGCTCTGTCCCTGTCAGGCTGGCTCTCCTCGGGGCATAACACCGCATACCACTCTGACCACATCCACTCAGCTGTGGCCTTACCTTGAGTCGTAACTGAGCTAATTGCTGTAGGTGGTGTGTTACTGGAGCCGCATGAAAAGAAGTGAAGGCTCTGAACTTTTCATACTGATTGCATTAGACAATCCCCAGTGCTATCACTGCCTGTGAAAAAACATGTACCCTGACTCCTTTTCCACGGAGATCTGGGAAGCACCTTAGCAGAATAACTCCAAAGCCAAAACAGCCTGGTTTCAGCCTGGTACTACAGTACTATTGCTGTTTTTTGGGTAAGGAAAGTGATATAATGGCTGTCATGGCGAAAAAGCAAACTTGTTACATGGGAGTATATTGGCGTTATCATAGCAGAACCTCCACAATGGTAATTTTATAGGACGAGGGAATTCATATAAAACATTCATATAGGATTTTGCATGTGTATTGGTCCATTCATCATGTGATGTATAATGTAAAGGCCTGCTGGCATTATTAAATGAAAAAAAGTGGTTTTGATATGACAGCAGTGATAAACAGCATGCAGTTTAGTGAATGCAATATGCATTTTGGAGCAAAGGGTCCAAAATGACTATAAACAACTATTAATAGATTTATTAATGACAGTTAATCATACTTGTCATTGTATTATGGGGCATTTTTGCAACACACTACACTGTCTTGACCTGAAAGAAACAAAAATGTGTCTTCAACCGTCCGGGCATCCTCTGAGGTAAAACCATAATGGCTGCATTTACACACTATTCTACCAATTTTCCATGGATGCCTTAGCGTGAGCTGTACGATCTATTATCCTGGTTATAGCTTAACCACGTTTCCTCTTGTCAAGATGGACCCTGAGTGTGGTTCAGAAAACACATTAGTAAAACCTTTCTCTCCTTTCCTCCCTCTCTTCATAATCAGCCGCTGTTCACGGCAAATTTCCATTTCATTCCAGCCAGCCAAATGTCCACATTACTGGGTTTGAAGCTCATTCAGCCATAAATGATTATATTCCTCTAATAAACACAGGAGTCCTCTCAGATGGCCCGACTGGGCTGTGTTAATGCATCCGGCACAAGGGGCAGGGAGGGGGTGAGGGCGGGGAACACGCTTATAAAAATCTCAGTGAACCACGGAGAATGGGATCCTTTCATATTTCCATAATGTGCTCCAGTCATCCTGACCATGATCTGGTAAACAGTGCAGGCGAGTCCACAGACGAGTGAGAGGAAAGAGAGAGCCACCAGGTCTGCAAACGCCACCCATTAACCCCTGAAAGCATACCTCAGGTCACGAGCAACCATGCCCTCATTTCCTCTCTCTGCCTCTGTTTTCCAGGTGAAGCCACATACAAAACATCAAAACGTAACATTCATTTTATCATTTTATTATTAAAATAGGTGTAAGTCTCGAGGTATGAAAGGTATTGGGCATTATGGCAAAAATATAACCACTAACAATGTTATGTTTGACGATATTCCGTTTTTCTAACATTTGATAAGTTTAAACACTCAAAAATGACCCCATTAAAAAAAAAATACAGAAAATGATTTTATATGTATAAGTGATTATACGTATATACAGCAATGGAAAAAAATAAGAGAGTACTCTTCCCTTTTTTCTTTTCACTGTTTGTACAGTCTGCAGCTGTGTGTGTGTGTGTGTTTGTGTGTGTGTGAAATGCACAGGCTGCTATTCTTTTATGAACTCTTGCAGTGTGAGTTGTGTAAGAATAAGAAATGCCTCCATATGTGTGTTGCAGATATTCTATGCGGTGTATTCTAGCAGCTTCACTCCTGATTCAGTTTCTGATGGATGAGTCACACATGCACACACTCTGCTCTTAACATCTTTATTTTAATAGTTGCAATTGTAAAATAATGTAAGAGCTCTGTGTATTATTTATATGTATTATTTTAACATTTTTCTTCAAACTTGTTATGGTTTGAATTTTTGAATCAAGTATGATCAATAATGTATAAAACAATAGTGTCATACACATTTTACACAGACACACTCCCACAAACTACAAAAGCAAGAACCAGAAACAATAACCAGAAAAAAATCTATACATAAATATATAAATAAATTATATAAATAAGTATTATATTGGTGAAAGCAGCTGGAATGTCATTATCATGTAGTTAACAGCATCATACCAGGTACACACATCATGTTGTAATCACATCCATATTAAAATGACAGCCAACTGAAAAACCTATTCTAAATTTCTAAAGTACACTGACAACAACTATGAGTTTGATGCTTCCCTGCATTTTACAATTTGCATTATTCACACTTTACAAAGTACTGTGTTTGTAAAGTATGGAAATAATTTAATTTAAACATACATTTTCCCATGTATAGGATTAATAAAACGATGTGTTAAAACGATATGTCATTTTTTTACTACCAATATTATTAACTGTAACCTAAAACAAAGTACGACTGTGAAATGACCGACAGAAAAATCAGCCTAAAATAATAAAACCAGTATATAAACAGTAAAACACAGCTCATGAGTGTAAAGTTAATAAGCCACCTGGGCTTATCTGCGAAATATGCTCAATACGCTAAATTAAATGTGTTAATGTTTCCGCTCTCGGCTGTAAGTACAGCCATTAATAAACACTAATTATATTTTAACAGTTGATTGGCATTGTTAAACCAATTTGAACTGTTTGTCCTACTAAACCTTTTCTGAATTCAAAATAAGCTCTAATGTTTTTCATTGTCTCCTGTCTTTTGGCTGGAATGATCTGTAATTCATTCATTCTGAAATGTTTAACCACATGGAAGCAGAGGCACTAAAGAAGACTGAGCCCATCTCCAGGGAGCCCTGAATAAACAAAAGAAGGAAAAAGACCGCTGGTCCCTAAACCTCCTCAGACACCTCGTGTGTAAAATGGAAGAAAGTAGTGACTGAATTAGGAGTCTAGTCTGGTGTGGATGAGCCGGTGACCTTGGCCCAGTGCTGCGAGCAAGGGGACAAATCCTATTACAGTTAATAAAGCAGTAGAGGAAGTAACAGGTTGGGCCTGGCTTTAAGACAGCTTAAATACAGTCAGTGGTCTGCTGAACCGCACAGGAATGGAAATACAACTCCTCACCACTATGACATGCTATTACTGAGTCCATATATCCATTAAGTTACTGTCATTTGATGATACTGTACTGACATGCCAGTAAAGAACAGTGATGCAGGTCATTTAAAGTCACAGCTGAAATACAGAGCAGCTTCAGAAGTGTTTTCCTTCTGACTTCAGTTCATACGAGGTACAAACCAATGACAATGAAATACTTAAAAGACCCATATCCTCCTTTTTATTGCATTTTATTATTTCCCCAAGGTCTGCTTATGATGTTTGGGAGTGTTTAGGTCCCATTTTCAAATGATCATTTTCCACCAGTCAGTACTGAGGACCTCCCTTTTCGTTTAATATACTTAAACATATTCACTAATTAACAAGCTCCTCATACGCTTTGCCTGACTATTAAGCCTTTTTATGTTTCTTATTAAACTGAACCCTCACAAACAAACTACTGTTGAATTGTACAATATCACAAGTTATGTACAACATGTACAATTGTACAATATTACAAGTTATAAGTATCTGTAAAAACCCAAAACTGAAAAAAAACAAATGTAAAGAATCTACTGCATTCCATCAGTGTTTTCTCTTATACCCTCTCCTAAACTGTCATACATTTATTCTCTTAAAAATGATAATAATGCTGTGCTACATTTGACATTTGGTTAAACTCCGGCCTTCTTTATGGCACTGCATCGCCCCACCACCTTCAGTTCCCTTTTACATAGTCGGTTTTTGAACAGCTGGAAAAATAATAATTTTACATACTTCAGATCTATTACTGATAAGATGGCTCAAATATTGCCCAGTATTCAATATTTTCAAAAGGTGAAGAGAGTAATGTGCACAGACACATAGGTACACACACACACACATACATACACACATACATAAAACATTTTAAAAAATAAATATATTTATATATATATGAACCACTGTTTTAGAATAAACAGTCAGTTTTGTTGCTGTGTCTTTAAGATCATGTTATATGCAAATGACCTTTGCTTTTATTGGTTTTGTATTGAACATCATTCAGAAAGCAGTCTGGGCTTAAACACTCTTTACAGCTCCTTATAACAGTGAGCCAACCTGCAGTAATCTAAATAGGTAGACACTGGACTTTAATTAAAAGTCCTTTTTTAAAAAGAAAGGCATGTTTTCCATGGACCCTCTAGGCAGAAGAAAACAGTAAACACTGAACGTGGATTACAAAGAAAGAAATGAGTGAAGTGTCTAAGCATAAAAGGTCCCTCTAACACTTTCGCATGGGAACGGCTATCACTTACAGCCAATCTGTCTTTTTGCCGAGCGCAGAGGCACTCTGGCACTTCAGGCGCAATTTAAAAACTGTCTTTGAACCATCACCAGCCTCCCCTCTCGACTCTTCCCAATCCTCGAGCCTCCTTTCTAGAGAGTCTCCCGCTGAGCCGCTCTCTCCGGCTCCCTCTAAATCCCTCACCTCCACTGGCCCACCCCGCTTATTTGCAACCGCTTCTCTACCTAGCAAAACTTCAATTCTCCCAGTGTGAGCTCTTGTGAGCCTGAAGCACAAATTTACCCACGCACTTCTAACTCTGCTGGCACCCCCCTTTCTCCATCACTGTAGACACTGCACCACGCAGAGACAGAAAGAGAGAGAGAGAGAGAGAGAGAGAGAGAGAGAGAGAGAGAACTCGAGCCTCGACACACAACCTGCTGACTCTGAACCAATA
The DNA here is from genome assembly GCA_037974405.1 of Brachyalestes nurse. NCBI lineage: Eukaryota > Metazoa > Chordata > Actinopteri > Characiformes > Alestidae > Brachyalestes > Brachyalestes nurse. The sequence goes on from JBBPCY010000035.1 coordinate 3,347,052, forward strand.
ACTAGTCATTATCTTCCATTTCCCAATGACCATTACTCAGACACCTGGCTAACCTCTGTCATTGAGGCCTACCATTCAAAACACGAGGAACTACAAGGAACGGATGAGCGCGGCTAAAACAGACTCCCTGTGGTTCGAAAGCATCGAGAGGAAGTCTGTATGTGCGTGTATGTGTGTGTTTGAGGGTTAAAGCCAGGGCATGGAGAGGATCATCTATTGAGGGTCACAGAAATGTCTTTTCCCCTTCGGTTAGTTGGAGAAATAAAGGACAGCGGTCGGAGCCGGAGGAGCCCTAGGCCAGCACAAAGCCCGGATTTAGCTGAGCTGCTGTAAATCGCTTGGTCGATTTGGCAAAGCTGGGCTCAGCCCGATGCTCCGACAGTGGTTAAAGGGGCACAGAGCAAGTGCTGAAAACAAACCATTTCAACAGAATTTTTGTGTTAACTCTCCACGGACACTTTTGAATGCAGACAGCAAAGCATTCCTGAAACATGCAGACTAAGGGTGGGTAATAAGGAAAACACTATGATATAAACATATCTATATAAAAAAGAAGCATTTTCACAATAAAGAACATTTAGTTCCCAAGCAATTAGTAAAATCAAACGAATAATGTAAGACAATGCCATAATGGACTGACATCTACTAGTTCTTTGGGATGATACCAGTTCTCAGGGACACCCGGGTGGTCCACATTCTGCTCCAGCCTAAATGACTGTGTATACAATTGGAGTAAAAATGCAAATCCTTTGCAGGACCCTGGATGCTGGTTTGAAGACGACAGTACAGAATCGGCCAAGAAATGAATGGACAGATCTTTGCTCAAAACCCACAATCGCCAATTTATTACTTTAATTTTGGAGAAGTTATGCTTCATTTTATGTGGTAAATAAGTTAAGGCAGGTTGTAATATATCTGAATGCTGCTGCTACACCAATATATCAATATGTCACAAATCTGCAAGACTCAATGAGCTCAGCAGCCAGTTGTCTCACACTTTCACTGCTTTGGATTGATGTTATTTTAAATAAAAAACAGGCAGATTTTTCATCCACAACTCCCAGTTTGGCCCATTAAGGAGATATTAAGTCATCCATGTTGTGACTTTGGTTAATAGAAAGTGCTGGAAATGTTCAAGTGAGTTCATGCGTTCATTTAGATGACATAGAACTAAAAAGAAAAGCTAGTAAATATCAGCCAATGGGAAGGCCACTGGCCAATTTGGCTGTAGTGAAACTGGTCACAGCCAATAAAAAATCATAATCAACTCTAGTTATTATGAAGTTCATGTTGTTTTTATACTCTGGTTCTCAAGCTCTCTATAATTGGTCTTTTTTATGGTACGTGTACCTGTCACCAGTGGTCAGAAATAACACGGTAGCGAAATTTATCATGTAAATGACAGCGATAACATATCGTCCTACTACCCACCCCTAATGCAGACTTAGAACAGAGCCAGACTGTCTCCCTGAACAGCTGCTGGGCTACACACTAATTTGACCCAATTATACCAGAGACACTGTAATCATGCAGTCAACCAAAGAGACTTATACACCAGAGCAATGTGTCAGTGTGTACCAAAATTAAGTTCAAAGTACAGCCTTTTAGAATTTGTCACCGTTGCTCTTCTGCTCTTTTTTAAATAAAATGTTTATTTTGTTACAAATGCGACACGCATACTGAGACGCCGACTGAAGATGATCACTCCTTCATACAAAAATATGCATTCTGAAGGTCACAGAACGCAGACCTGAACACACACCACTGAGTCAGCCCAGATATCAACTCTTCACCACACTGTTCGTTAGCTCTGTCTCTCTATAAGGACCATTAGCATCGTATTCAAATCTCATTTCCACATGAATAATATATATTACGTCAACACAATTATTGCCGAATATGAGTAATCAGAAAATTGTGTTGATGCAACATATTTTATTCATGTGGAAATGATTCAGTGCATCACTCGATAGTGCAGATTCAGAAACAGATTCTCTGTTTTGCATTTATATGACAGTCGACATAGCAATCGTCTGTTTTTAAGCATTAAATGCATATAGCCCATCGTCGCTTACTGTCAGACAAAAAGTTGCAGACAGTCAGACAGGCCAGAATTCAGCCTTTCAAGCACATTTCTCTTCATCCATTAAGAAATCCTTTACAGCAAGCTCTTCATTCCAGCTAAAAAATCCTCAGCCTAACACCGCCGACCGCCTGCTGCCGAGCGACTTTGATGTCAATGAGCGAGGAAAACACTACGACTGCACAACTTCATCTTGAGTGACTTGAAAAGAAGCTGCCTTGGCTTTATTTGGCACAGATTTATGTCTCCCCACATGTGTCATGCGCTCGATATCACGCGAGGATGTCTGTATTCCCGTGAGAATGGAGGGATAGCGGTCTGCGTAACAGGTGTGCCAGGAGCTGTGAGTGCATTGTTGTGGCGGAGGGCAGGTGCAGGTAAACACAATGCTGGGCCTCTCCCTGCACTTCACAACAGGAAGCCGAATTGAGCCGTGACAGCGCACTGTCAACAGTGACTACAGGCTGCGCGCATACCTAACAAAGGCCGCTCCGCACCCGCAGGGACGGCACCGCTACAGAAACAGTGAGAGAGAGAGAGAGGAGCCATGAAGAACAACGTTCACACAATACTGGCACACAACGCAGCCAATAAACAATACTCGGGAAGTGGCTAATTCCGTTTGGAGTGAAAACACAGACGCTCATCTAAACATAAGGCTTTTCACGGCATACAGAGGCCTTAATAGGAACAAAAAGCAACTTTTGACTGTAAATGGACATAATAAAACCATTCACATTGCATCTAACCCTAAAACTAGCCTTTGTCTCATTCAATAAAAATAAATAGTTTTGATAATGTGAAGCGAACACTGTGTTGGTCCATTTTTTTTTTTTTTCGTCCTAAAAATGTGCAAAAACAAGCAAACAGACCCTCACATACGTACAGTTCTCGAACAGATGGCCCTATACATAATGGTATGCGATGCTTTGTTAATGAACTGTACCGGCACACTGGGATGCAGTGATGTCATCATGGCTGGATGTTGCGCTGATGATGTCCTTTGTTTTACTGTGAATTAAAACTCGTCTATTACTCACCGACCACAAAAAACACAGACGGAAACCAAATGTGGGGCGCGCTTTCGTCTCGTGGCTTTAAAATTGGTTTAACGGCTTTGACCTGCACGCCCGTCAGCCTAGCAGATTTCTTCATATTGCTAAAGTGTGCTTCACTTTTAAATACAAACCACTGCTTTATTTTTCACACAACCAAATTACAGTTATAACGATCCCCTGTTTGACAATGCCTAATTATTCGGAACTGATTAGATTCACAACATCTCTGTGAAATAAGAACAAATAATTTAGCATTTTCCGTCGTGTCCCTTTAAGAACAATAGAGCTCTCTCTCTCTCTCTCTCTCTCTCTCTCTCTCCCTCTCTCTCTCTCTACGATGTGTGCATGTTATATTATTTTTCACTGTCTTTGAGATGCTGAGACCTTGAGATGTTATCCTCAGCCCAGTCTTAATGCAGTGCTCCGTGAGAAAGTGTGTATAACTCACCCCATTCTTCGGGTAGGCTATCCATCCTAGGTCACCCATTACAGAGCGAGAGTCCAGCAAGTTCACTGCAAGAGACCAGAACACAGGGACAAATTATTAAGCTGCGGCAGGGCTTCAGCGCAAGTTTATACTCCCATCCACCTACTATGAATCATAATTTCCCATCCAAATGACAATCAACCTGTTTTGTTTTGAAAATGAACTATTGACACGCTTTAAGTTGTATTAGTTTCAGCTAATATCGTAATAAATATCTAATAATCTAAACCAGTTATCAGTCATCATTACAGGAATAGCTGACGAAGGAAAAATACAATATGAGGCACGTATCGTACACATTTGAAAAATACTATCAAGAAATATGAATACATTGATTCTACACACTAAGCCCATTTATGCTTTCTTTGTAATGAAACCTGCTGTTAAGGACTGACGAAATCCATGTTATGGTCAGAATTGTTTTTTATTTTTTTATATAAAGTGGCATAAGATGATATTGATAAATGTCGTCATATTTCCCATCACTAATTCACTGCATATTAAGAATACTGCACTCCTGATGAATAAACATGCAGTTTAAGGTGTAGTCTAAGATGACACTGTGTGAAAAAGAATACAACAAATGTGGTTTTTACTGTACAGGGTTAATCTGCCTGCAGGCAAATGTACAGCTCCTTCTTAAGGGCTAGTGAGAATGTGTGCAGTATGTGCGCAGTTCATGCCAAGGCATAGACAAATGGTGCCATTTCATTATCAATTCACCTGTGCAACTATTCAAATTACCCACCGCGGTTTTGCTACAGCTGGCGTGTTTTTCCGAATGGCTCTCACTACCGCCATAAAATATAATTAGATGACCTTTGGAATCGCCGCCTGACTGTCAGTGAATTGGACTTTAATCAGAGGTTACACGGCTGCACCGTTTAGCGAGTGTGAAACCACTTAGGGACATCCGCAAGCAGCTCAATAAAAACGCCTGCCTATAGCAAACATAAAGTTGTACAAGAGATGGTGGAGGGAATGCGACAGATGGACCATCGAGGCAGAATCAGAGTGCAAGCTGTATGAAGCAATGCAATCAGAAAACTACTAAAAATACAACAAGCATAAAGCAAACTGTGACTGTAACTCTAATAGAAAGAATATGAAGCCTCTAGAACTGTATAGGTTTTGCACAATTGTAAGTGGAGGCTCGAATGCTAGTAAAACAGGAACATCCAGACTTGGATGTGTAATACATCACTACACACAAACTTGTGCATTTATAGTTTACAGTATATTTACATTTTTTTAATATTATACTGTTATTTTGTATAGCTTTTTCCTATTAGTTATGCTGCTTCTACTTTCTTCTCTTGTTCTACTCTTGGTCTACTTTGCTGCTGTAACAACGCAAATTTCCCATCCATGAGACTAATAGAGGGTTATCTTATCTAATCTCATCTCATCTTATCTCATCGTATCTACTATTTAAAAGCAGTGTGAGAACTGTCTTTGTGAGAATTTCCCATTTAAAGTGCTCTAAATGAGTGCCGCACTCGAATGCCAGCAACATTATTGGTGTACATTGTTCTACTTAAGATGAAATATGTCCTGGGGAGAATCACATAGATCTAATTAGGACAAAAGCAGAAGTATAAAGTGCTGAACTAGATCACGCTAGGGAGGTTATGTCCATCCTACGGCGAATTTGAGGAGGAAAAAAAAAGAAGAAGTCCATCATGCAATATTCTGTCAGAGCTTTCAGCTTTAAGTGAATGATAATAAGGAGCTGGGGTGTGATGGGCTAAGCTGTAAGAGACAAAGAGAAGGGCAAGCAGTCGTGGCCAAACAAGAAAAGAAAACAGCACATTCCTCTATTCTGATGGAGACGAGATTCGAATAAAAGGACCAGGGGCGAAGTAGCTGGCATGCTTGTTGTATTTTGAGAAGAACAGAAGGGTTCAAATTGCCTGGAAAGGAACAAACGTTCTGCAGAGGAATGTATCGAAGGAAAAGGTCCGAATGCAAATGCGCAAACTGTGATTGTGTCCTCGCCCGCTCTCATTCAGACGAGCGCGGCAGATCGGAGCAGAGGTCACGGCTCTGCGAATCAGGGAGTTTGTTAAAATTCTGCAGGGGTGAAGCCAGAATGACTTTCAAGGGAAACGTTATCCCGCCTCATCTGCTGCGCCATTGTGGGTGCGATGGAGGCACGCAGCCGCCCCGTGGCCCGCGATTCATTGTGCCATCCTCAAGCCTTGCAATCAATCACACTCTCCAAATACCTGTCATGCACCGTCCATATGCTGACTCCAAGCGCTCATTTGAATATTTACATATTCCATAAGAGAGAGCGCTTTGACTAAATGACAAATTGGGTTGTTGGGCAGAATTTCGTCAGCTGTGGCGAGAACAACCCCCAGCCCTGAAATGTGCAGAAGGGCTTAAATGTTCTAAACTTTTAATGCATATTATTAATGCAGTCAGATCAGAACTCCAAGTCATTCTGACCATTTCTGTCCCTCCATTCATCACAAAAGGCCCAGATAACTAACACGGCAGCTGGTGTTCCCAAATACTGTTAAAATAATCGGTCATTCATTCATTTTTGGTAACTGCCAAATCCTTACCAGGGTCACAAGTTAAAACAATAATATTAATAATAATAATAATAATATAAGATGAAAAAAAGTGATATTTTATTACAGCATTGATTTGTTGACGTGCCGTTATGCGTAACCGTGCAAATCAACAGAGCAGAGTGCACTTTCTCCTGCTTTTAAAATGCAGCACTGCACAACACGCTCTCCTGCAGCAAGCGGTAGAGAGGAGCGTATGCGAGGCTGCTGTATAGTTGTGCAATGCCGAAAATGATGCATAGATGTCAGTGTGTGGCACATGCTGACAGAAACAGGTCTTTGAGAACTGAGACGCCTTCGCCTTTGTCTCATTCTTCACTCGCGTTTACTGCTGATGGCCATATTTCACACACATATTTTCATACTTAACACAAAGTCAGCTGTTTCAGGAGAAAGATGTTGATTATGATGCAGAAATATTAGTACACTCACATACAAGCCACTCTAACAAAAAAAACAAAAAGCTGTGCATATATATACACACACACACAAACATGCGCGCACACACACACACACACACACACACACAACCTCAAGAGTATTACCATACCAACTTAAATTATAGCTATAATGAATAATAAAATAAATAAATACATTAAATATATATATATATATATATATATATAATGGCCCTATATATAAATGTCAGAAACTGAATCTAAAAGATGCTGAAAGTTGCAACCACTCAGACTTGTGTGTGTCTAGTTGCTCTGACCCCCAACTCCACAACTTCAACATAAAGAGAGAGACAGAGACAGAGAGAGAGAGAGAGAGAGAGAGAGAAAGAGCAAGAGTAGAATATTCCACCAAGCAAAACAGACTGAATACCTGCAGAGCTGAATAAACTCTCACACTCTTACCTGTAGGACCCTGATCTAGACTCTACAACAATTTTTGCACCTCTATATGTCATTTATAAATCAGTATATATCTTTAAATGGCATGTTATGCAATGCCTTTCATCTTAATCAATAATGAATCAATTAATCAATAATTTTGATTTGATTCCTTGACTGACTGATTGACTACTTGATTGATTAATGGATGAACTGATTAACGTGTGCTTGACTGGTGTTATCCCAGTACTGGGCACTGACTCTGATGCACACAGAAGCTCTACTGATAGGAGACAGCAGTTTTAACGCCAGTTTCTCAGGCATGATTAGCACTTATCACTCTTCAGAGAGGTCTGAGAGCCAGACACTAATGCCTGTCAGGATTCATTGCAAGCCGTATGGAGATAACATGCAGTGACACGAGTGGTCACATGTAATCACATGTTAATAAAAAGGGATGCCACAGTGCTGTGTGGGTTCTGGGGCCAGGAGGTGGTGACAAGTAGATGTTCTTTGCCTCTTATAAGCCAGTCACTGTCTAAGAGACTCCTGATGAAGAGTTCAGAGTAAGGAGAAGGTTACAGCCACATTTCAGCACTGAGTAATACTACATTATAAGTGACAGCAGCTAAATGAGCACCTTCAAGTAGCGCCACACACATGCCAAACTACTGCAGACAAACGAGTCCAGCCACTTTTAGTGCACATTTATACCATTTATCCCTTGAAAGCGTTTTTTTTCTTACCTTCGTTGCTGGGAATACACAGGGTCCCCAGCACTGAGAAGCTGGAGAGGAGAATCCACACTTTTGTGATGAAACTCCACGGAGGAACCATGCTCTCGGGGAGGACAGAGCACTGAGAGGGAAAAATGGTTCAAATTCGTGTCGAGACAGGCGTACTGAAGTTCAGGTTCAGTACCGAATCCCTCCCGTGTGAGGCGTTTCCCAAGACATGAGCGTTTCTGACCAGAACTCTGTGGAACCGGAGGAACATGTGAACACCGAGATACGAGCAGGTCGGTCTGGCGCTCTCGAGCGTTGTTTTTTTCTTACACACCCGTATTCCAGAAGGCCCCGCCCCTCCTGCGCTAGGATTGGCTAATAGAGTCCAGCCTTTTGCATTGATTGGCGAACAATCTTGTTCATTGTGAACCACGAGCCAATCCTAGAGAAGAAAGCCGGGACTTGTCTGAAAACAGGTAGGAAAAGTGGAAAAGAAGCTGTCAGACGAAGCCCCTCAGATCTGAGTTGGATGTTTTGAATGCTTTGTAACGATCGCGTGCATTTTATAGATTTATAGATTATAGATTTTAGAGAGACATTTGATGCTAGGATATCGCTACACCAAGCACTTCGAAGTCGTTATAATGTTGTTTTAATTAGTTTGGCTGGCCACTCAGCCCAGCCCAGTGTTCACCAACCTGGAGTTTAAATCATTAATTTAGTGATGTCACAAAAACATAGGCCTACGTAGTTTATGGCAATTTAGATCACCAACCAGCACAAAAATAATAAGGAGAGTGTCATACAAGACAGCTTTCTGAATAAGGCACAACACACAGCAGCCAATCAGAGAAGGGATCATTTGCATACATCAGTCGCAAAGGCACCTTAAAAGCAGCCTAAATTTAAGGACAACAGAAATTGGAAAACGGTAGCGTAAAAATCAGTTAAGTGGAAAAATTAAGGAATAACCTGCTTTTGCTACATAAAACTGCTCAACGTAAGTGGACCTCAGGGGGGGGAATTAAATGCATGAAAAATGAATAATATGGGACCTTTAAGCCCAATTCACCACAGCTGTCCCAGCTAAGTGAAGTCTTTAGAAGTTTTTCATTAAATAGGTAGGGTGTGATTTGGGTAGGAGATGGTGTCTGACAGAACATGTCCATATTAGCATATCAGAAGAAAACCCCATGTTAACAAAATGAGTGGAAAAAATGAATGTACTATTATACAATTATACATAAATATTTATTTATATATATTATATATTTTTTTTATTTTGGCCCATTCATCAAGAAATGCTAGCCCAGCCTAAAAGATGACTGCTAATTTAAAATCATGTAATAATAACAAAAATATACAATACACAACAAAAATGGAGACCTTTTTATTCCAATCACCAACAATCCTGCATAAGATAAGGTGGCCTATTTGAAGAAAAATAAATAGCTCATAGTTATAGTTTCCTCCAGGATGAATAAAGGTTTCTAATGCTGATCTATCATTTGTTATTTTTGAGCTGCTCTGTTCACATCGTGGTGATTTTTGTGGTCATAAAGTAGCCGAGTGGTCTGATGATCTGAAACAACAGCCCGGCAAGGTTGGCTGTTGAACACACGGGGCGTTTTATTACCAAGGCAAACATTCTGAGAATCAGGTCTTCCCTTGACCGCACTGATCTGAAGACTCGCATGCATTAAAAATCAAAACTGATCCAGAAACAGTGCTCCCCGCTTTAAAGGTGTTTTGCCTTTGCTCCCGCCTCTGCCTCCAGTTGAGCAGCGCTGCTCGGGCTCTTTCATCTGAGTGATGATGCTACATATTCCCGCTCCTTGCCCTCTCGACACCTCCCACGCTCTTCAAAGCTTCTGCTCATTCACCAGACGCTGGAGGAGGAACACACCAGCCAGCAGGAATCGCCTCTTCCCATTTGAACTCTCGAGTTTGAAGCTGACAAGCTAAAGGATCACAGCAGCGGCTTTGTCCTCAGACATCAGCGGAGACAGGAGGGAGGGAAGCGGGCCCTAAAAAATTAAGCATCATAGGAGCATCTCTCTGTTAGCGTGTGAACTGAAAATATTGCAGCATCTTTGCACGCTTCTCTGAAATTATTTGGACCGATAAAAAGCAGATGTTTTCCAGTAGAAGATGGGTTGTGTTGTTTAGTGTAGTGATAGGTTGGTTAATGTAGTGGATAACATTGCTGCCTTCTGAGTAGGGTTCAATTCCCAACTTTGGCAACATACCAGTAAAAGTCCTTGGGCAAGACTCCTAATGCTACGTTTGCCTCTACTTTTTTTTCCTTATTATACGTGTATAAACCTCTGACTTTTTTCCTTTTGACAGGGTTGTTAAGGTGTATAGCTTAGCAGGCAGTAACTTGGTTAAAAGCAGGTTTCAGGTATGAAGAAGGGATGTGGACTGCTTAAGCGCTGATGTATGTTGCTCTGGATAAGAGCATCTGCTAAATGCTAAAGGTAAAACATAGTATGCAAAAAAACATGTAACATGTACCCAAGACATAGATCCAACGGATCGCTCTCTAACAGATCGCCATTTTTGGTGGACCTTTTTTAAAGTTACCTCCACAAAATACAAAGTCATAGAGGCCTAGAACCACTGAGGAACCTTTGTTTTTCAAAAGTTTATATACACGCTTTATGAGATCTTCACTAGACAAGCACTCTAACCTAATCTTACCCTTATTTCACCCCGATTCAGACTCTGAATAGGGGTACAGTCCACCTGCAGGTCAGTCTGAGCTACGTCCATAGAACTTCAAAGCTGGAAGCATTAGGCATTTGAAAAAAAGAAGTCTGCAGACCCAGACTTCAGCATAATGAAAAGATGGGCCGGATTTGTCACGGCCCACAGCCCAAGACGAAACGCTGCACACCCTGAATCAGCGGGGTCCATGTCACCTTGGGCAGAAGGAAGGCTCGGTGTAGGCAGCTACAACTGTGCTGTCACTACTGATAAGCTGCTAAAGCGTGGGCTAACCGCCTCGGCCAAAAGTGCAAGAGGAGAGAAACGGGTTTTTTTTCTGCTATTGTCTTTCCACAATTACACTTAGCGTTGGTATGCCACCCTCCAGAGAAGTTATGCAGCAGAGAGTTCTGTAGAGAGCCACGGGTGGTGAACTGCTCCGGAAAACACTGGACCAGTTGTGATGAAGATGGATTTCATATGAGCTGCCCAGACCCTCTATGTGTTTTAATTAATACGAATATTTATTCAGAAATGAATTCGGGGACGATGCCTCTCCCTTGGTCTGTTTTAGAAAACTTCAAATGACCTAGATGGTCTTAAAGCCACGAGACTACTTTTTAGAACTACAAGCGTTTTTTTTCCCAGCACAGAAGAGCAGCCACTAAAAGGTCCAGTGTGTGTTTTGTGTCCACCAGTTCAATAATTCTGTTGAGTGTTTTGCTGCCACAAAGCGATTTTGTCTCTTTTTTCCCATAAACATTAACCAGATTGGGCCAACTGGTCACTGGCCATTGCCAGATTTTGTTCTTTCTATACAAAGAGGCTGACAGTGTGGCAGTGGTGAATAATGCTGATTGATGTCCTCATTGTTGCCCTTCTTTTCATCGGGCGTGAAAAACAAGCGCAGTCTGAGGGGCTTTTGAAACTCTACCATGAACTCTATCTTAGACTGTATCTCTCTCTTTTAATGGGGACATTTTGGACTGAAGAAAGCTGGGTGTGCATTTGCAGTTTTCAGAGAATGACCAAGCAATTAAAAGCAATATAATTCACTTCATATATAAATAAAGGCAAATAATGATAAAGAAATAATTTTTTTTTTATTTTGCACTGTGTTTGTGTGTACTTAACTGGCCTGCACACACACACACACACACATCTAAACTGTTCCCCCACAAGCAAAAATCTCACTTGATCTGCCCACCCGACCCCATAAACCCACACTGTACCATTCTCTTTATTTATTCCCTTTATTTATATACTGCACATTTTTTATCCTGTTATTCTTGCTATTTTTATATTTGTTTTTGTCCAATTTTGGAACAATGATTTATTATGGTTTTTCCTTCCCTCATAAATCGTTGCATTCTTGCACATTTAATTATCGGTAGAATACAGTACCTGACAAAATAATGAATTCACAAACACTAGGAGTACTAATATGTTACTTTGTTCTTAAGATAGCATTACCACACACAGTCCGTGTTCTCTGAGGGTAATGCAGTTATAAGGCCTACACTTTTTTCTCCAAAAACTGTTTCAGTCCCATTCACACTCAGTGTTGAGAACTTCCGCATTCATGAAATTTGACACATCCATTCCAAATTCTTTTTCGAAAGGATTTCGTCAAAGGATTTCCCAGTACACTGCTCAAATCTGGACTAATGCTAGATTTTATGCTAATAATAATAGCAGGCAAAGCAGTTTATAATAACAATGCATCTCGTTCAAATAATAAAACAATGTTGATTTTGAAAACAATTTTCTTGAACAGACATCATCCGGTGGATTGGTTTTTTTAACTGTGCAGATTTATGTTTTATAACATCACATTTGCACAGCAAGTGTTTTTTAATCATAAAATATATTTGTAGTATGATCACCTGTATATACACACACACACACATACACTGTTAACTTTAAAAATTATGCCTCACCAAAAGAAATGTTGAAGCTTGAAGCTGAGTTGCTGAAAATATTGGCCTGTTTAATAGAGCCCCTCTTCAGGCTAGCAGTAGCTGAGGTAATACCATGAAATGTTAACATATGGTGATTATGTGACCTGCATTGGATCTGCCACAAGAGCAGCTCTGTCCTTGCAGCTCAGGTGTCTTCCACACCCTGCTGTCACGAAAAACCAGCTGCATCTGCGGCCCAGTAAACCAGAAATCAATGTCAAGAAGCGATTCCTGTTTTCTTTTTTGGGTTTTTTTTACTATTTCTAGCTGTCTGTTGTTTTCCTGAATCCTGTATGTTCTACACTAGTAGACCCATCCCTGATATCAAACCCTATTTGCCAAAACCCTTTTTGCTGATTGGATTGTTGTGAAGGCTTAACCACCCATGGTCTGCTAGAGTTTGCCACCCTAATGCTACCAAAGCTGTCGAACACCATTGCTTCACACACCTTGCCCCTCACTGCCACGTCAAACTTAATGTTTCGCTTTTGCTGCACATATCGGGAACTGTTTCCCAGCTTTCTAAGCCTCATCAAATGCGCTTTTAGGGGAAGTGTGGAGGACCCTGTTAAGCCCCTTGATCCGCTAAAACAAATGTTTTGTGTCAGGGGTCACTCTGACATCCATTAACGCGAAAGGGAGTTAGTGAGGGTGGCCTTGTCCCTAATTAATACACACAGCCTTTAAAACAACATGTGCAGGGCAGGACCAACAGAGATAATCAAGCAAGACATCACTCAATGCCTGTCACTCCTCTATAAACTAGACAATGATGTATGTAGATACAAAACATTCAAAAGTTGGAATTTATTAGACGTTATAACACATTTACTGTCAAGAATGAAGTTTGTAACTACAAAAGTGCATTTGTGAGATCCTGCATTTCAATAATGCTCACAAAAGCAAGTACAACAAATACTGCTTATAGCTCCCCTTGTGGAGAATCTACTAAATATGACACTTTATTTATCACTTAAATTACACCCAAAGCCGATTCATCGGTATTAATTGTTTTACATTTTGTTTTATTATTGTTTGCTTTTGTGTTTATATGAAACCTCGAATAATTGTTCATCTTTACTCGAGTCTTTTTGACAGTCCTAAATGTAACATATTGTCAAAAAATGCAAAAGTTATTATCCACTGCAATTTTTGGAATTCCCAATATGATAAAATGTTATTTTAAAGTTTGTTCACTGTAAAGGTTGTTACTTCTTTTCACTTGGACTTGTAGCTAAGAATGCTGCTGCTAATATAAAGTGCGTATTTCTTAGAGGGGCTAATTTGCGATGGCAGTAAGTCATTACGATGCAGATTTTACAGCTGCATTCTCCGCATGCATTCCCTCTCTCTCTCTCTCTTAATTAAGAGCTCCATTAAAGTGCCACTTGAAAAAGTCATTAGTTATGAATGTCTCCAGACGTTAGGATACAGGTATTTCCTGTTCATCTGGCTCATAGGAGCGCTGTACCTGACTGTGGTCTGCAGTTTGCGCTAAGGAAGGCTGGTTTCGGCCATGCTCTGCCTAACCCAGCTGTCCGAACCACAAATCTTCTTAATCAAAGGGGAGGAGGGGGTTGTTCAGATGGAGAGGCCGTCTGTTACTTCATGTTTGCGCCTACGAGTGGTTAAGTTTCGTGTACCACCGGCCCTGCGCTTGCGCTGCAGAGCCTCCACTGCGGTAATGAGTTTAATCCTGTTACACAGGGGGGGGCTTCCTAATCTTTATGTTTGGCCTGTGAAGGGAAATCACAGACCCACTCCAGTTCAGATCTAGTTGGAGTGAGACCTGGAGGGTAGGGACAGAATTCTGCATTGCACTTATTTTGAAAACAGCTGCAGTTTCTACAGATCTTCAGCACACGAAAACCCATCAAACCCTTGATGTCATGGGACACATCCATGATCAACCCACAGATGTGTAGGCACTATACTTCAGAGAAAGTATGGGTAGTGTATCAACTGGAGTGTACTGGAGTGAAAGTGCTGTTACGAGTCAGTGCTACTGGTCTTCAAAGGCAAATTAGCATAGCTGTGGGCAGTTCCATTTTGCAAGGGTATACATTTAGTTGGTGTTTTAATAAAAGCAATAATTAAAATGAAAAAAAGTAAAAACTTTTTTATATTTGTATACACATTTTTAACAACATTTAATTTTTCAAAGTATAATATTCAAATGATTTCTTAAGCAAATTAAGTAAAAGTACTTAATACTAACAGCAGTAATAGTGATGTATCCTTTATTCATGTGGTGCATCTGTGTAAGCATTGGTCCTGGTGTAGCTTCTAACCGGCAGTCTACATACATCTTCACACACCATCATACATCTACACACCTTCACACACACCATCATACATCTACACACCTTCACACACACCATCATA
>JBBPCY010000035.1:3374253-3385716 GCA_037974405.1 Brachyalestes nurse
ATGCCTTCGGCAGAATTCAAATGAGCCATTTTAATCTAGATTAATCTAGATTAATTCCAAGATTAATCTAGATTAAACTAGATTAAAAAAATTAATTTATGCCCACCACTAATTAAAACGTAATTTTTTTCAGGAAGTTGCTCATTCACCCAGATATTCGAAACTGCTAACTCATTTGGTCAAAGAAAACAAGCATGAAAAAGCTGCTACTAAATGAACATAGTGTCTAACATGCTACTCTTTAGTACACAGACATTTTGTCCAGGTGATATAAAACTGCGGGATTCTTTTCACAGTTTGCAGTTTATTTTCAGGCATTTTTATGTCAGTCAAACTAGTTGTCATTTGCTACAGACTGAAACTGAGGTCCCTGAATATTGTATTCATGTTTGGTTACGTCGCTAAATAATACAGTATGCTTTTTCTGCCTGTTCCATGCCAGTTTTGGGACGAAGTACTGGATCTCCTTGCGTATCCTAAACTAACCCAGCAGCACAAGCAATCACCCTCTCCATTAATTCCTGCCCAAGGCTTCAGTGCCTTGTCAGACGGTTCGCTGTTGATCATACATAACATGGGCCACTGTAGTATGTCATTGTCAAAACTGGGCAGGCCATTATTTTATCCCTTTTCCCCCCAGAGATCCCAAGATGCACATTCTGACCAGTATATTCGCAAGCATTGTTATCACGTTCAGTCATTGTAATGCAGACCACGGGGGTCCACCTCTACATTTACAAGCTCGGCCATGAAACAAGAGCCTGTGGAATCTGAAGCAAAAAGTGCTTTCCGGAAGATTCCCCCTGCGTCATAACCTCTGAATTTGGTGGACCCAAGGAGGACATTAAAGTTTGCCCCTCCGATGGTCTTCTCTGTTCCACGTCTTTTAATTAACATCCTCTCTGCAGCTCACACACTTCCACAGGCTGAACTCCACAACCAGATGGCTTCTGACACTTGTTAAAGCCTGAAGACATCATTTCCAGCCACTCTCCCTTCTCCCTCTCTCTCTCCCTCACACACATACGCACATACACACACACTCCCGCTGAACTCTCTTCTAAGATTCGCTTCTCGCAGCACATTGTGTGAACCGTTACCTTCCAGAACACACTCTGCCCTTGAGCTAAAGACCCAGCGAGGAAAACTGCTGGCTGAACACTTATTTAGCACTGGAAGATGTCTTCATTTCCCAGCAGGAACATTCCTCTTCTCTATTCTGTGCCTGTGTTCGAAATTCAGGCCCGCCGTGACTCCTCCAGACCCACTAGATAAGTCTCAGCACGTCCACCTGAAAGTTGCTAACATGCTAATTCCGAAGTCTGTCAGATTTCAACAAAGCAACACACCAGTTCCCCAAAACATACACAAACACACACACACACACACACACATACACACCCTCATACACACCTTGCCTATTAACGGCTGAGTTTTCCCGCCATTTCCGTCGTGCACCGGCGCTTAGCTCTATATGTGTCCTACTTTTCACAGCGCAGCATGAATAATGTGCAGCGAGTCTCATGAAAGAATCATCGCCTCCGATGAATTATTGATCCGTCAGAGAGCTGTAAGTGTAGGTTACAAAGTGTGTTTACCCACACAAAGTTAATCGGGCTGCTTTATTAATCGACGCTGGCTGAAAAAAAAATGTGGGAATCAGGATCTACAGCTTCTCGATTGCCTCTTTTAATATCTGAAGGCAAAACAATGATAGATATGGGACAGAAATGTTAGAAATGTTATACATGTATAATGAAAGCTTAATTCAGCCCAGACATTTTTGCCTGAACCTGATGAAATCTTTTGAAAGCCTAACAGTAGCCCTACTAAAGCCTGCCTTAGTCCAACTGCAGCCAAACAATATTCCGTCTTCACTCGATTGTAGCCTAACAAGACTCTGTCTGAACTCGACTGTAGCCCAACAAGACCCTGTCTGAACTCAACTGTAGGCCAACAAGACTCTGTCTGAACTCAACTTTAGCCCAACAAGACCCTGTCTGAACTCAACTGTAGGCCAACAAGACTCTGTATGAACTCCACTTTAGCCCAACAAGACTCTGTCTGAATTCGACTGTAGCCCAACAAGATTCTGTCTGAACTCGACTTTAGTCCAACAAGACTCTGTCTGAACTCAACTTTAGTCCAACAGGACTCTGTCTGCACTCGACTGTAGCCCAACAAGACTCTGTCTGAACTCAACTTTAGTCCAACAAGACTCTGTCTGAACTCAACTTTAGTCCAACAAGACTCTGTTTGCACTCAACTTTAGCCCAACAAGACTCTGTCTGAACTCAACTTTAGTACCGCAAGACTCTGTCTAAACTCGACTTTAGTCCAACAAGACTCTGTCTGAACTCGCTTTTGTCCAACAAGACTCTGTCTAAACATTAACTGTAGCCCAACAACAGTCTTTCTAAACTCAACTCTAGTCCAACAAGACTCTGTCTGAATTAGGTACAAGTCAAAGAACCTTTTTATGGTACAATATAACATTCTTGCGAAAAGTGAATAACTGTAGTGGAACATCTAAGATAGGTGCCGTTATGCTACCTTTCTCTTTCTGGGATCCTCCTGGTCTAAAATTAAATGCTAAAGCTTCAGTGTGTGTGGTGAGAGCAGTCCAGGTGATGTCACAAAATACAAAAAAAATCAGTGAGGCTGTAAGAACACTTTCCTCGGTTGCTAAACACACACACACACACATAGAGATGGCCAGTGATTATATTAGCAGTTGTTAACAATGAATTCTGCCTCAGTGCACAATTGCGTATGGGCCTACATTCTCAGGCATGGCAGTCTGGAGATAATTATAGATCTAAGAGATGGAAATCCACGGGATTGTCAAAAAAGATAATGAGGGGAAAATAAGTGCTGAGCTGGTTTTGCAGTAGATTTTTATCTTCACGAGAAACATCTTAATAAAGTTAACAGCACTGAATGCAAATGGAATGCAAATTTCTCTTGCCCAATGAAAATGTCCTGCACTTGGACGTGGAGTTGATGGAGATAACATTGTTTTATTTATTTTGGTCTTGGGGGAGAGGAAGAGAGTGAATTCTAATGGACTGACAATAGAAGGTGAGTGAGAGGAGTGGTTACATCCTCGCAATCTTGCACACTTTCACCATCAGATTTCATCAAGCCTTTTCTAAGCTTGTTCTCCACATGTTACAACTAAATCAAAGCATCTATGCCTGTGTTCAACCCCACATTACATTTGTGTCTTTCGAAATGCTTTGAATATTCTGGGTTACCGAAAAAGGAGGAGTTCAAAGTCATTCAGAGTTCAAGGATGTCAATAAAGAGTTAACGTCAGTACGTGTCAGGAAAAGATGCTTTGATGTGAAACATTGTGTACCACATGTAAGTGATAGCTGGTGTCAGAACCCACCACTCCCACAAAGCTGACAAGTGGCGTTATGTGTGAACTGCTAAGCTGCTCCCATTTGCTGGGATAGATGTATAAATTAACCACACTGTGGTTGCAAACTAGCTGTTCAGTTTTGCATCTTGTGCAGTACAAAATCAAACTCAACTTTTTGAGTTTTGAGCCAAGGCTAATGCAGATACAAGTAATGACAGTATATACACAATAGCTAGCACTGCCTCAAGCTATTGCCTCAAAAACATGGGCAAAATTTGGCATTCAAGATCGCTATTACTGCACTTTCCAGCTCTGAGACCAACCCGATCTCAGGACTTTTTGTGCAGCCATCACAAAATACAATTTAGTCAAAATACGTGCTGCGATCATGATTTAACTGCTTTGCAAACAAATACGATAAGGAATCAACTCATTATTTCTCTCCTACTGTCCCTCAGTCACCAGTTACCCCGATACTGCCGAAAATGCATAGGGTACTGAAGTGTTGTCCTAGCATGAAAAAGTGAAGCGTTGTTCTAGCACGAAAAAAAGCCCTAAATCGTGATCACAGCACATATTTTCATTAAACTTGTGAGACCGGGCTGCTGAGACCTACTTTTGTCCATTTTTATCGATATAGATATGTCATACAGTGTAAGAAACCACATTAGTAAGTGTATTTAGAATTCCACTGAAGTCTATATAAACCTATTTAACCCTTACTCAGAGTGTATTAGTAAAATCTGATTTCAAAAGATATAAATGGTGTAAATCTGTCTAAAACCAGTGTTTGTTCTCCTACAGGCCCAGTGTTTGGTGCTCTTTCGCTTGGTGTATCACCGCTCGGCCGCTCTCTGGACACCCTCCCTCTGGAATTTTTCTTCACCCACTTATGGGCGGAAAGTATCCTGAAAGTTCTCCCGAGGTTCAAAGATCTTGTGATTTTTCTAAAATAACATAAAATAAAAGAAACATGGACATTTTTTGTTCTCTATGGGCATTTGTATGTGATGCCATTTTCAAAACCCCAGTAGCAGTTATTTTTATTACATGTTTTTCAAATGACAATAATTTTGATTCTACGTGACCAAGCAAAGCTCAGAATGATATCTGACACTTCAGAATCAACATAAATTGGGGGAGCCGGGTAATGGTTCAGGCTCGCTGTTTACAGGATAATTGTTGGTAACCTAACTCCATTACTTGTTTGCTACATTAGACTCAAGACTGGTTGATTGTATCTGGGATATAGTTGGAAACTGACAATTTTATGAAAACTTTGCCCATCCTGTTTCAGGTCACAGTCCATTCCAAAAGCTTTATGAGTCCTCTGTGCTCCATTTAGAGCCTCTGTCTGGCCTGCACCTGTCAGAATTAACGTAATCCAGCAACTTCATTAAAAGATAAAGAAATTTACTTCACAAAGACTTTAATGTTCCTCTTTATTCTGACAAAGTCCACTATGACTCACCAGTGACTCAGCAGCCAATGAGCTGGCCAACACTACTAAATATTCATTTAATGTTTTAAAGTATGATTTGTGTACATACATAAATGTTATGTTGCAATGATTGGTCTCCACTGCCATATGGATTCAAATACAGCAATATTATAAATCTATTAATTAAGGGTTGCAAATAAAATGCAGTGGGATGGTTCACTCCAGTAGTGCAATGAAGCAAACAATGAGTAATACATGGAATCTGATTAAAATGTGTATCATGTCCACATATATCACATCTCTTGTTATTGCCAAAAAAACTGGAGGATTGTTGCAATTAACTGAAGGACAAATTAGTGTAAGTAATACATTTAATTAATGTAGAAACAATGAATACATCAAAATCAAGTAAATTCAGTGCATTGCTTTTTTCAGTGTGGTGAGCATTTTGGTTTTTTAGGATGGGGTGCATTGGGTGCTCTTGGGAATATGAATACCTGCTGTCAAAGAAAAACGTGAGAAGCCTTTTCAGTAGTATAAACAGCATCCTTTGTGATGGGTCACAAACCACTGAGGCTTCTGTAGGACCCTATGGACCTGTTAATGCTTGAAGCCACCAAAGCACCTGTACCCATATAATTATACTATCTTGACTCCGGTAATTAATTTTAGGTTAAATCTCCCTTTAATTAGTTCCCAGTTAACTCCTTAATGACCAGGACCGAAACCTTCACAGAAGGATCACACACTCCTGTAACATAACCTTACAGTTTGCATTGTAGTCCCTGTAGTTACTGAATGTCATAAGTGTGGGGTTTAGGGCCTTGACCAGGTGCTACAGTAGAACTCAGAAGTCACCCAGTCTGCCCAAATAGTTTATATAAAATTACATCTCCAAAACATTTCTGAACCTGAGAGCTCCCACAACTGCCAAAGCACTGAGCACAATTGACCTGGTCTTCACCGCTCCTTTATCACTCATTTCAGTGCTACCCATGCAGGTGTTAGCTGACATAACAGACCTGGAGGTTAGTGTTCTCCTCCAAGCATGTTGACCAATCAAGTTGGAGGATAAGCGGCAGTTAGCTTTAACCTTTAGAATACGAGTGGCACAGATCCATACTGGAAGCCCAAAAAATGGTAAATCATTGCAATGCAACTAAAAACCTTTGTGTGAAGTTTGTGTTGATGCTCAAGGTGTCAGATGTCATGCAGAGCTTTTGCTGTAAAGAACAAAAAATGCCCAAATTTCTTTTATTTTAGGTCTTAGAAACAAACAGAAAAAACACAAGACCTTTGAACCCGGGAGAACTTTCAGGATAGCCTCCGCCCACAAGTGTGTGGGGAAAACCTGCAGATGGAGGGGGGTCCGGAGAGCAGCTGAGCGAAAACGCAGCAAACGGCAAGCGTGTAGGAGAGCAAACACCAGTTTTAGACTGTTTAACACCATTTTTATTTCTTATTTCAGCCCATTCACACCACATATTCATCTTTTGTCAATAAAGCTACACTGAGGTTTTCTTCATTTTACTATGTCCTAAAACACATTGACAAGTATGTGTTATCTTTATTAAGACCTGGATGTTTGAACAGCGTTATGGTGATGTATTTTTGGACTTTGGGGTAGCTGTGTCTAAAACTGTGTAAATATTATTGCATATTTTATTATAGTATAAAAGCCAATCACTGGTGACAGAGTGGGACTCAGTACTGAATGTTTTTTTAAGACTTAATTGCAGCAGGAGTCAGCTGGGTTCTCCATTTATTTTCCCACATAAGCATGTGTGTGTGTGTGTGGCTGTGTTTGAATAGAGTACACCGTGCTGTCTGTCTCCATATGCCCTCTATACCACGAAGCGCTGTGTGTGGTGTCAGGGTCAGTGGAGCTATAGGCTTGGCCGCAGCAGCCTGAAAAAGGACTGGCCTCCTCTTTTTCTCTCTGTCCATTCTTCACCATCTGCCCGTGGCACTTGACTGACAGTGCTAGCCAGAGAGATACAATTGTGCCAACGGTTGAAGGCTGTATGGGGTGTGTGGGGTAGGGGGTACACACTGACAGGGAGCAAACTGGACGTGACGATCAAGCAAATAGACCACCAACGACCCCCTCCACCCCTCCAAACACACACACACACACACACTTCTAACTGCCACCTATTATACAAGCTGCTAGGAAATTGGTCACAAACCGGAACCCCTGAGGCAAATGCGAATGCTTGAACAGTGGCCTCAACTGTGGTCCAGTTATACTGGAGAGGTGTTGAAGTGGACCATGGGAAGGGCATGTGATGTGGTGGTAGTGGGTTGGGGGGGATAACATGCTTCTTTTACTAAAGACTGTTGAGATGGATGAGTGCTGTTGTGTGTTTTAATGTGTAATTGTTGCCTGTCGTGTTCAGAGATACACACATTCTGGCTTCAAGAGGCCATCACATGTAGGACTTAAATTAACCAATGAGCTATCCATCATGTTCAATCGTTCGTGACTGAAAACACGCTTTTGTTTTCTCTACAACTTAAAAAAATGACCTCCACTTCAGCCAGCTACGCTATGGAAACACTGAACATGTTTTGCTATGAGCACTTGAATCTAGTTCTCCGACATGGTGTTTGGAAATGAAACATGGTAGAAAATACCATCTCCACTTTGTGTTTATTTGGCTGCATGTATTCCATCAAGCAACTGAAAATCAGGCATAATTTGTTAATCTTACATAAACAACATCTGTGGTGTGTGAGAGAAAATAAAATATATCAGGAGCTGGATTTCATGCAGTGTGTTTCACCACTGTGATAAAATCAGAGCCGGTTTAAAAGGGACTCTATCTGTTTCCTATTAAACCAAAAGTGTGACTGCAAAATGTCAGAAGGCACAATGGGATGATTGAGGGTAAGTAGAGTTAAATGGCTAAAAATGTTCTTCTTTTTTCTCATTTTGCTTTCATTTTGGACAATAAAAGAATGAAACACAGAAACAATTAAAAGTTACTAGCATTTTCCATTTTTCTACAATAAACATGTAAGACCGTAAACGTACATAAGACAGTGATGAAAAAGTCTACAAGAAATACTGAAAAACATACGGAAAAGATGTAAGATGTTGAAAGAGCTTCCTTGGTTGTAACTGCCTAGACACCATGGGAAACAAATCCTGATTGGATAATTGCAATTTGAAGATTAGTTTCCAACCAAAGCATAACAACTAACATACAGCTCCAGAAAAAAAGAGACCACTGCAAACATGTTCAGTTTCTCAGGTTTTATCTTTTATAGGTGCAAGCATTGAACTGAAAAGCTTTGCCTTAGTATAGTCTGCTGACAATATTTCCCCTAATTTCCAAATAAGAAAAATATTGTTCTTTAAAGGATAATTTTAAAGGAAATGACAAAACATCAAAATAGGAGAAATGATGCAGTGCTTACAGAACTTTGAAGAAGACAAATGACCTTTGACTGAGGGCGCTGGTGGCCTAGTGGTTTGGGCGTTTGTCCTGCAATCAGGAAGTCATAGGTTCGATTCACAAGACAGCTATCCACATCTGAGGTACACTTGAGCAACATACCGTCCCCACACACTGCTCCCTAGGCACTGTGTTCCTGCCCACTGCTTCACTTAGTGAGTGGGTTAAATACAGAGGAAGAATTTCTTGCTGTTCACACTGTGTGCTGTGGTGTGTTCATATATGACAGAATGGTCACTTTCACTTCTAGTAGTGTTTTGCCATCCAACTGGTCACAGCAGTGGTTTTTATACTTTTCCTCATTAAATAAGATTTGATTCAGGTGATCACCAATCAGAACCTCATAAAGCAGAATGAGGTGCTTGTATAGTAATTTAACAGACACTGGCATTGAATGGTTGTCATACTCATAGAGATGCTGATTTAATAATAAGTTACAGTGGTCTCTTATTTTTTCCAGAGCTGTATTACTACAACACTTGCATGATTTAAGTACAATAATGAATACAAAATTACAGATGTACTTTCCAGAAAATCACTAAGCCTTAAGGGTTCCCATTGTACAAATGCAGGAATGTCCAACTCCAGTCCTGGAGGGTCGGTGCCAGGCACTGTTTTTATTAATTCCTCTTCTCAAACCCACTCACTAAACCCAGCGATTACCTGGTGAGTTGGTCCAGGTGTGTATGAGCAGGGAATTCACCACACTGTGCTGGACACCGGCCCTTCGGGACTTTATCATACAAGGAAAACCATTTTTATCGTTTAAATTACATTAATGATAAAATTGTAATTATTCCAGGTATTTTTGGACCCTTGACCATTCATCATTAAATGTTCACACGATCTGAATCCTAGATGGCATTTTCACAAGGTGTAAAACACCTTTACGAGATTTTGATTAAGCGATTATTTCGCTTATTTGCAGACAGAATGTATTACATCAATCAGTGATAAATCTGATGCTTGCATTGCTGAGCTCTCTTTGGCTTTGCATAGAATTCTGATCTCCAAAGCAAAGCTTATCGTGTGTGTGTGTGTGTGTGTGTGTGTGTGAGTGTGTGCTGACCCCAGTAACCCTGGCAGACGACAGAATAACATCTGACAGACGCTGATGCGCAGGAACACAGCGTCTGACATATAGCCCAAACACACACTGTGCAGAATACTAATGCATATTCAGTGTTATGATTTCCAGGGCGCCTGAGATGCTACAGATTACATTAAGCAGCAATGACATCTCTAGATGTTCACTCCCTAAACACACACACACACACACACACACACAAGCATGTAGCTTGTTTTAGGCCTAGCTTGGCTGCCTCCTGTTAAACACCCAAGTCACAATGTAATTTCACCTGCAACGTATCAATCAGTGTGCGGGTTCTCTCTACAAAATACAGGTGAGTAAATATCTCTTGGCATGGACATTTTAGGAAAAGCCTTTATATGAAATAAAACTGCTACGATATACAGACTTTTTTATTATAAAAGAAAAACACACACTTTATGTCTCATTTACAATAATGGTTCTTTCAAGAAACATCCACTAAAAGGTCTTTTCAAATTCAAATTCAACTTTTATTTGTCACATACACAATCGTACGTCATGCCCAACTTCAAGGGTTAAAAAAGGAACAGTAGAAATAAATGAAAGTGAATGTGAATGGAAGTGAAAGGAAGTATATAATTATGTTAAAATTAAATAAAATCCACAGTTAATAAATTGTAGCAGTACAACATTCAATCAAGCAGGTCAATTGGGGTGGGGGGTGGGGGGTAAGGGGTTCTTTGAGGGAGATAAAGGTAGTTTTCCTATTGTGTTGCTCCAAAAAAGCCTATTTAGCACCTTTAATAGTGTAAACACAGAAGTGTTTTACCTGACATAAAACCCCATACCCTACTAAAAAAATCATGCATTTGATTGAAAACCGTATAAAGTAGCGCTCTTTTAAGGCATAATGGCCTCATAAGCCATATATAAGCATTGAATAACATTTAAAATCAATACTTGAGTATTTATCAACAGCTTTTGTCAGTATAAAGTGACATTAGATGTTTTATGAGGTAAATTATATTATAAGGACATTTGAGGTAAATTACATTATAAGGCCCTCAGACTCAAGTTCCTTTTATTACACTTTTATGGGGAACTTATAAGACAGAGGCCTTGTTGAGAATGGCTGACATCAGTTTTATGAAAGGTGCATTTAAGCTCAGGTAATGTGAGAAACGTTATGACAAAAAAAGAGTGAAAAGTAGCCACAGAACTGTTCCACAGAACTGTTTTATGGTGGTCCTAGCTAGGCCCTTATATCAGTACAATGTCATTTACTTGAGTTTTCAAAAATGCTTTCAGAAAGATTCAAACGTGTATTAAGCATTGCGTGATCTCCGATCGCGTGATGTTTGTTGACGTGCCTTGCAATGCTAAGTTACTCCAGTGATGCCGCTTACACTGTCTCTGGAGCGCGCTACTATATAAATAGAGCGCTTCCTTCACCGAGGGAGCTTTTTATACCTACGTCTGACAACCGTCTTTAAAATTTCATATCCTTTTCAGCAATAACCTCATGGTGAATTTTTCATGGTGTTGTACTTATAAGGAACAGTGACTGCAAACCTGAGAAGCACAATAGAGAGCAGATAGTGTTCACTCACACTTAGCCTGTTTTTAGAAAAGTGTCAAGTCACTGCAGCTGTTTCCTGCAAACAAATGCAGATGGGGAAGAAAATCTGGCTCCTCCCTCCAACTTTCAGTAGGAGTGTTGGATAATAGCTTCAGATCGTCAAAGAAAACCAGAAACTGCCAACGGTCCCCATTGCGTGATCTAAGGCTTTTGTGGACTGAATATTTGTTCAATGTTTTTCTGCAGGAATAAACAGGGAGAACAATAGTTTGTCCTTATATAACAGAAAAACTACAAAAATGAAATTATTCAAACCCACATACTGCACTGCACATCAGCTCATATATATTAACAAGTCGACTTCAGAGGCACTAGTCGACTCTGCTTGATAGAAGTCAACTAGTCGAGAGTTTTTTTTCCTCTCTCTGTGCGCGCTTGTACACACAATGCGGTCTCTGCCTGATTGGCTGACGCTGACACGCGTTCCGTGACTTAACCAATTATTGTAGTCCCTTCATAAAAGGGGCGGTACCAAGGGAAAGGTAAACACAGCCACAACAAGGC
>JBBPCY010000035.1:3418062-3438666 GCA_037974405.1 Brachyalestes nurse
GTGTTTTTTGTTGAAGAGCCGGGGTTTTTTCGTGTTTTGTGTTCTGTGTTTATTGTTTCATTAAAACCTGTACTCACTTAACTGCTGTGTGCGTCCTCCCCTTCCCTCTCCCTACCTGCACCTCTGACACTATGCTACTTCTACAAAAAAGAAATATTTCACTTTGCTGCCAAGGGTCACCCATTTAAGCATATTGTCGCCATCAGAGTATCTCCAAAAAAATGAGGAGGAGGACTAACAGTTCTTAAATTTCAGTGTAAGCCAATGGAATGAGACTAATTTGTCCAATCTCTTCTGGTCTGCTCTTCATTAAAATTTAAACACAATGTAAAGAGCAGCTGGACCATTTAAATGATGTAAAAAATGAGAGGCGACAAAAATAGAGACTCAAGATTTTGCTCAGACAGCTACAATATATTAGCCAGCACATTGCTATTAGAGAAATATTACAACATTTTTTTTGACCTAATCTCTGTCTGACATGTCTTTGGCATAAACTGCTACCACAAGCAATAATTTTAGTAGGCTTCCTTGAACTTAGAAAAGAATAATCAGAAGGCTTGACTTGTCTGCGGTCATTGAGCGTACTTTACTTAAACCCAACTACACAACACAGAATATGTCCATTAATAACAGTGTTATGTTAGCTGTCTTGAGAGGTTAGGTCACACTCTGTATGTTGCTAAACTGCTGCTCATAACAGCTCATGACAGCATATAACATTTTCAGTTGCATGTTCATGGCATGGATATGCCAGTGTTGTGAAGCAGGGTCCAAGGAAACTGTTAAAATTACACCAGATAGAGAATTGTTTTCCTAGCTTGTCAAGAATCACCCATCTAAACACCAATTAACCTGAATACTGCACATGTGTTGCACCATGGTCCTACTGTGTATATGGTTGAAATGACAATAATCCTACTATAAATGTTATATGCTATCATAAGTTGTCATAACAGGTCATGTCAAATTCTGTATGTATCACGGCATGCTGTTAGGGCATAATCTGTCATGACAGCTGGTAGCCTAGTAGTTAGGGCGTTCCCCCCTCAGGAAGTCATGGGTTCGATTCCCAGGACTGCTAAGCATCTTGAGTAAGGTACCGTCCCCACACACTACTCCCTGGGTGCTGTGTTCCTGACTGTCCGCTGCTTCACTTGGTGAATGGGTTAAATACAGAGAAGAATTTTGTGCTGTTCACACTGTGTGCTGTGGTGTGTTCACATATGACAGAATGGTCACTTCAACTTTCGTCACTATTAACTTACAAAAGTTACAAATGTTTTTTTCTTCTCCTGTGAAGCTGTTTTTTTTGGAGATGTGTGCTGATAGCAATGAAAGCATGGTTTTGATTACATTTTTTTAATTACACCTACCCTTTCTCTTTGATTTGAGCTCACTTGGAAGAGAGCGGGGAATTGCCTGTCATGCTTATCCTAGGGGTCCCTCCTGCACTGGGGGGGGGGGGCAGTTCGGATCCAAAGATCTGTAGACTCTTTTGTACTGTCATAGTAGCCTGGGAGCGCCATGGGGTTTTAAACAACTCAATGCATTCAGAGAGACTGAAACCAAGAGCCCGTTTGCATTTAGAGTGAATTGATTTCTGGAAACAAGATTAATATGAAATCAAGAATCTGCGGATCAGAAAGCTTTTCCCTGTGCCAATATGTGTCCCTGAGATGAGGACACTCTACACAAAGATCATTTCATAAGTATTGCGATGGTATGAGTGTTCAGTTTCAGTGTCCATCACGAATGATTTGACTTTCAGGATGAAACCTGCGACCAAATGTGAAAACGTTCCAGTGCCATATCGTGGACTGGATCTAGTGATGTGTGTTTTGCTTAGTTAGAGTTCATTTCTCAAGGCGAAACCTTAAAGGAACCCAAGCATTTTTCATTCTAGTATCGGTTATAGTGTGCAGTCGATTACCACAGACTTTCAATGATGTTCATATAGAAAAGTGCAGAAACCTTTCAACTCCAAGCACATGTAATAGAAACCTTTGAGCAGTTGCTCGTGTCATGAACTGCATGAATTTTCCACAGATTCTGTGAACTAAGCTGGGAAACTAATTCTGCTACTTTGTGGCAATTCAGGACAATTGAGTGGTGAGGGCAGAGTTTTCACCAGTTCCTGCCTTATTGCTAATGGATGCAATGGGAAGAAAAAAGTAACCTGAACTACTTTTTACTGTGTTGCTCTGTGTTTATACACTATATGTATTGGGATGCCTGACCATTACACCAACAGGGACTTGAATGACATTGAGTTCAAATACATTGATTTTAATATGGAGTTGGTCCCCCTTTGCAGCTATAACAGCTTCCACTCTTCTCGAAAGGCTTTTCACAAGATTTTGGAGTTTCTGTGGGAATTTGTGCCCATTCATTCTATAGAGCATTTATGAGTTCAGAGACTGATGTTGGATGAGAAGGCCTGACTCGCAATTTCCATTCCAGTTCATCTCAGGCTGAAGCATTATGATTATGCACTTCACTGGAAGTAAGGAGCCTAGCCCAAACCCTGAAAAACAGGTGTGTCCCAACACTTTTGTCCATATAGTGTAAGTATAGTGGTAGCTTTGAATCCAATGTGTTTCAAATGTTTATTCATGCCTTTCAGTCACATTAGCATCCAGTCAAGTACAAAGGAAACACTTTAAAATGATTGTCCATTTTAATACATGGTACAATGCAAAAAAAGCAACAGATGGAGATCATGTCAGAGTGTTCTTTTACCAAAGTGAAGCACTTCTAACTTTTACAATCACCAGCATTCTCTCACCACACAATACAAAGACAAAACTAATTACTGCAAGCAGATCCAGAACACATGAAGCACTTTATCTGATAAGGACGCACCAATTAAGCAACAAAGTGCTTTCTGAAACCGCAAACAGGAAACATGGTGATGCTTCAGAGGGCCAAGCGAACAAAACACATCTGTCTATCTCCATCTCAGTCTTCTCTTATGGTCTGTTTGGGATTTAACTCTTGCCATATGCCAAAATGAAAAGGCAGAAACGATTCAGACGTGGAGCCATTATGTAGATGCAGATAACAGCAAACATGAAGTGAGGTCATGGCTTGATGACTCATAGTAATTTGCGTGAGGCTTTATGAATTTTCATGAAGTTACAAATGTTTAGCACTAGGGATGAGTTTAGTAGTTTTGTGTTGAAACATTTACTCTCACTTAACTCACTGGTTCAAGTCAAGTCAGGTCAAGTTTGTTTATAAAACCTACTGTCATACATAAAGGTCACAGTGAGGCGAGCGTTGTAATAGTCAACACCGCAGAAAAAAAGATGTGAATAAGTTTCTTGTATGGACACAAAATCTAACTTTAGCAATGATTTTAAGATGCCAAAATTCTGACTTTGTTATAGCTGTGATGTGGTCATTAAAACTAAGATCTATCTCCATAATCATGCCAAGATTTTTTACATGGGTCTTAAGTGCTCTAGATTTCAGTGAGCACTGAGAATTGATCTATACCCAAACAAGATAACATCACTTTTGTTTTTATTCGATAGGAGAAGGTTTTGATGGATCCAGTTATGTACTTTATCGAGTCACAGACACAATGACTCGATTGGAATAAAGTCACTTGGTGAGAGAGATAGATAGATCTGAGTGTCATCTCTGATTCTGGTAACACTTAAATGTATGGCACCATCCATATCCGGAATTACACCTAGATTATATAGACAAAGTATTGGGGTGCCTGACCATCACACCAACAGGGACATTTATGATATTAAATTCAAATACATAGACTTTAATATGAAGTTGGTCCCCCTTTGCAGCTATAACAGCTTCCACTCTTCTTGGAAGGTTTTTCACAAGATTTTGGAGTTTCTGTGAGAATTTGTGCCCATTCATTCTGTAGAGCAGTTATAAGGTCAGGCACTGATGTTGGCTGAGATTACAATCTGTTTTACAATCTCCATTCCAGTTCATCCCAAAGGTGTTGGATGGGGTTGAGGTCAGGACTCAAGTTCTTCCACACTGAACTCATCCAGTCATGTCTTTATGGAGCTTGTTTTGTGCACTGGGGCACAGTCATGCTGGAATAGAAAAGGTTCTTCCCCAAACTGTGTCCACAAAGTTGGAAGCCTGGTGTTGCCCAAAATGTCTTGGTAAGCTGAAGAATTAAGATTGTCCCTCACTGGTAGTGGGCCTGGCCCAAACTCTGAAAACTGGTGTGTCCCAATACTTTTGTCTATATAGTACAAATCTAACAAACCTAATGAAAACATTACAATACGTACCACGTCATAACACTTGCATGCTAAATTTCTGACAACTGAAGCTTGTTGGAGCAGCCCTTAAGGGTTTGTGTCAGTTGTCATATAAGACTTATGTGGCATGTAGTGTTACGAAAGTTGCCACCCGTAATTTTTAAATCCTTAGAGATCTAGAGTTATTGTCATTTTGTTATAGACTATTTACATCCAACTGCATGGTTACTTACGTTGTTACAATGAATTACATTCAATGTTGATAGTTTTAATGATGTGCATAACCGTTATGCTTTTTATAATGGCCAGAATATTCTAGAATAAGTCTCTTTTTTGCCCTTAAACTATCTATTCTATATCATTTTAGGAGAAAAAAACACTGTTTCCAGTGGACCTAAACTTCTTATACATGTAATGATGTGACAAATCTGAAAAAGAAAGTTTTCTGTTATATCTTCTTTTATAACATCACGCATTATAAGACCCTGTAGTTGAAAAAATGGTGTAGACCAATGTGCTCAAACATTGTCTTAGGAATCAGTCACTGCATTTTAAAAACAATATTGTGATGGAGCTTTTAGAGGCAATGAACTCTGGTTCCTATTACCTCTGAGCAGTTCTGAATTAGTACGTTTCTCTAGGATGGAGCACTCCACGCCAAACCCGCTCTATGACCCGAGAATGTAATTTCTGGATCATCACTCACAAACGGCATTGATAATGCTGGGAGGCTTTCAGTAATGGCACCACGGTTCCCCTGTTTACTGTGATCGAAATATCGGCTCATAGCTGGAGTTACTCCTTCCCTACTGAATCTTTTCACTGTTTGTTCATTTCCTGACTGATGATGAGATGAAAAATTTACAATGAGCATTCGACTGCACTCTCATTTCTCCAGAGATACTTCTAGGTCAACACACATTTCACAAGAGCCATGGCAATGTTGCCCAACTGTAATTGGATTCTAAGCAATGCTGAGAGCCATTCTGATTAAATACTGAGGTGGAGAAAGCGAGAGAGAGAGAGAGAAAACATTGCACATTACATACCTTGTAATGAGAAGATTATATAGAGGAGCCTCTGGAGTATTTTGTTCCTCATTCACTGCTTGGAAAAGAGTTCAGTGTCAAAAGCAGTCGCTGGTGTCATAAGCCAAACTGATTGTGGGCCAATACAAAGGATTGCAAAAAGTCATGAGAGGCCAGTTGTGTGTTACAATGATTTTCCTATGAATAATGTATGTTTGTAGGCACATCACTTAACAATGAGTACAATGTGATTAAATACACCAATGAATAACTAACTACAATTAACTATAAATCACCAATAAATAACTAAATATACCATTAATAATAACCGCAGTCAACAATTCTTTCACTAATAAATGCAGTTTGTTAACAGCAGATGATGGTTATTCCATTAATAGTATCAATATTTTAAATAACTGGACAAGGGTTAACTAACACTGACAGCATAATGAGAGTGTGTTATTTCACTTGCATGCAGGTAAAGGCTTATACTAACATTATCATGGCTACTGGTATTACCTGCCTACTTTTGAGTAGTTAGAGCAACACATTTTAGCTTGTAGTCAGTAAGTAGTCAACCAAAATTCCAACTTACATTCATTAGACTAAATAGTATTTTTGCCAGGGGTTTACTACATTTTATTTCATGTTTGTAAGACCCTGCTGGTGTCGGTTTCCACCCTTTCAGTGAAGCTCACAAAAGTAACTTGCATGCTAATAGCACCCACCTGAGGAGAATCAAGCTTTATAATGACCAGAGGATAACATGCTCATAATTCAGATTTCAAAGTAACCACTGAGGCAATTCACTGAGAGCCAAAATTGATTAAAAAAAAAAAAAATTAGTAATTAAAAAAGTAATTAATTGTAATCTAATAAGCATGACAGCCCTATTTGTGTTTGTAAAGTTTTATAAGACTATTATTTTTCTATGAAAGTCACAGCACTGAACTGAGCAGGGCAAAGTGCTGTCAGTGGTTCATTACTCTACTTAGAAGAGGTGTCATTTGGTAATTACCACAGAGAGTCTAAATGAAGTATAAGTCCATCGAATGGGCCTGCGGGTTCAACTCCGGAGACGTATCTGACAGGGGATACTATTTCACAAACACAGTTGTCCTCATTAGCTATGCACATATTGGCAGCCGCCTGCCAGAACTAACCTTTTAGCTGAAAATAAAAAGGACAGAGCTCCTAGTGCTCAGCAATATTTCCCCCAGGCACTATTGTAGAGCAGAGGAAAACATTTGTTTGAGGTTAACTCGAAGCTGCCATCAAAAATAACGAACACATGAATAAATGAATAGCCTAAGCGAAGCTACATGCAAGCAGACCAGTTAACAGGCCATGGAGGGTTTAGGTGGGCTGCCATGGAAATTTCAGTGCTGGCTCGCTTTCAAACCCACACATGCCAATCTACAGTCAAACAGGTTACTTTCATTTTTAGATACTGTCACTGCAGCTAAAACTGGATTCAGCATGTCAGTGACATGACACCGGCTTTATTGCTGGTGCCACATATTTACTCATGTTTGAAGTGAAGAGGCAACCATCCTATGAACCCATGGAACACCAATCCAAAAAGGAAAATCAGATCCACAGACGTAAGCAACATGTGTTATGTGTTACCTTTCTCATGATAAATGTCCTGATATGCCTCTCTGAGTATAATATATTAATAGTATTTCTAGAATAACTGAATGCATCATAAAAAGACAGATTTAGGCCAGTAATAAGATCCTGTAAACAACAACCAGGGCAGAGTGACAACATGGTAACAAAATGTGATTGTGTATATGTGTCTGTTACTCTTGTTTTTTTTTACTCTCTCTTTAGTCCTGTCCTGCCTGCGCTTGTGTTGTCTTGTGGTGTTTCTGTTTTTGTCCTTTGTGTTGCTCCATGATCCTGGATGAATGTGGCCTCATGTCACTGTGTACTGTGTAGATGGTTGAATGACAATTAACACCTACTTGACTTGACTTGTTTTTTGTTTTAGACCGAGAAACAGTTTTGAACCGCTATAGTGGAGAGCGACTGGACTGTAAGCCAGGAGACTCTTCACTGCAGTGGTGTAGCGCGACTGGGTCGTGAGCCAGGACACTTTTCACCACAGTGTTGGAGAGTAACCAGGCCACGAGACTCACCATGGCGAAAGTTTTGCTGGGCTGCAAGTGGGACTTTGTGCTGTGATGGCAGAGCTTTACTAAGCTGCAA
The DNA here is from genome assembly GCA_037974405.1 of Brachyalestes nurse. NCBI lineage: Eukaryota > Metazoa > Chordata > Actinopteri > Characiformes > Alestidae > Brachyalestes > Brachyalestes nurse. Next base: position 3,425,552 of record JBBPCY010000035.1, read on the forward strand.
GACAGGGGCTATACATCACAGTCGGGAGGGTGTTTCTGTTTCTGCCTGCCAGCTGAGAAACTGTGTGTGTGTGTGTGTGTGTGTGTGTTTCTTGCAATTGTAAAGTGTCATTGTGTTTAAGAAGAAAACTGTAATGTAACCTGTAAATGTAAGTGTTCTAAATGTAAATGTACCTACTCTAAATGTTTCATTACAACCTGCTGTTCGGTTTCTTTGTAATCTGTATTCCTGAAATAAATCTGCCGCACATAATCAAACGCACATCTCCATAAACGATGCTTAACCCCTGCAGTAAAAGTAAGGCCTGCCTAAACAGTGTCAGCACTGAGCCAGCAGTTTGAGGTTTAACTCTCATGCAGGAGTGTTATAAGGAGTTCCAACCAAACCGTAAGCGACATCCATTCAGACTTTCTTTGCTCTCTGTCAGCTTTTCGCATGTTTTCAAAGACTTGCATCCCCTTGGCTATCATCCCTGTAGAATAGAGCAGATTCCATGGAACGTTACCAAGATGCACTGCTATATCTTCTAATGGACTGTGGGAATTGTCATCATGAATTTGTCTTTATCCATCCACACGGCAGTCACTAGAGAGCACACAGTGGCTGCTACTTCAAAAACAGCTGTTCCACAAGCTAACGTGACATGACGGGAGGAGATTAGGCCTCATTTTGCCGTAAGACTGCACACAAAAGCTGTAAACTTTACTTAATTCTTTTTAAATGACATGCAGAACCTAACGTCCTTATCTGTGCAAGCCAAAAAGTGGTTAAGCATGCATGGAGGAAGGAGTGTGTTGGTGAATTAGGTGGTATTTAAATCCGAAAAAAATCATAAATTAAAGAATAAAAAAACATTTTAGGTCACATGCACAGCATTTATATATTTATAACTCACATATTTTTTTTCTGGTTATTGATTTTGTGGGAGTGTGTCTGTGTGTCACTTAGCATTAGCTAAATTTCTGCTGCTAAAATATGTTAAGATTTCTCTGCAGAGTGAATTCAATTGTTGGCACTTACTATGAACTGCGAAGAAAAGGCAACACTAAGTCATGCCTCGTCACACCACCATAGTGACTCCAGTTGTTACACGACTGTATATCAGTGACTTTAAGAAATGTTAGGTATAGCAGCGCTGTGCACAGTAGTTGCATTTTCACCTTCTATCTAGACTTCTCTTTAGCTTTAGAAAAAGGCATTTCACATTTGGGCAATATGAAGCTATTTTATAATCATTGTGTTATATGATCTAATTGTGATACAGCATATGCATTCCTGAGCAATATTGCTAGTACAGAAACATGTTTTATTACAAAGAGAGCATGAGTAGTCCTGTTTTTGGATTTAGTGTAGTACAGGTATGTAATATGTTTGAATAAAAACGAGTACTCAGAAATTTTGATTAGCTAATTTTGTCAAAATATATCTGAAGTATCAAAATATAATATTTTTCCTATATTGCTCATTGTTTTGTCTCATGTTCTTTTTTAGATTTGTGTTTTAGAAATGTTCAGATTTGTGTTTCTAAATGTAAAATTGTACTTACTTTTATACTTATTTCTACTTGTACTGAGTTTTTTTTTCAGATTTGTGTTAAATTTAAAATTATCCTATAGTCCTAAGAGGAGTGGTTCAGGATACATTTCACTGCGTGTTGTACTTGTATAACTATGCATGTGACAAATAAGGAATTTTGAATCTTGAATCATCAAACGTATGCTTTTTTATTCAGTGTCTTTAGAAGATTAAGGCCTTTTTTACTGTTATTGCAACAAGGTGACACAACCTTGTTGCATTATTACCAACAGACAAGCAGGGCAAAGCACAAAGTGTTTCTCCATAACATCTATAACAACATATTAAAAACTAATTTTAATTTTAGAAATTAGTTTTAGAAATTTTAGAAATGTTTACTACACTTTTGCCATGTGGTACTGCGTTATTGTGCTGCTTAGGTAGCATTACATGGTTTTATCTGCGCCTGCTGAATACGACCACAGAAAAAAAGAGAGACTGCAGACAACACGTGTGATTGGATAAATAGGAATATTCAGTTTCCACGATCATGGTCAGATCAGAGGCAGGTGCAAATTACACACATTCGTATCAGCTGGTGGTCTGGTGGTTAGGGAGTTGCCCCTGCGGTTGGAAGGTCATGGGTTCGAATCATAGGACTGCTAGTGGCACCACTGAAGTACCCTTGAGCAAGATATCGTCCCATCACACTGCTCCCCGGGCGCTGCCCACTGCTTCACTCAGGTTAATGGGTTAAATACCGAGAACAATTTTCACACTGTGTGCTGTGGTTTGTTCATTCGTGTCAAAAATGGCCACTTTACTCATTTTGTCTTGATTGGCCATGTTTAGATGTGTATATAGTGATTCTGCCTCCTCAAAGGCAGACCACACCACTACACTACTGGCATTATTGGCCCAGAGAGAGTCATTAGCATTATTCATTTAGGTGAAACCTAAGAACATCAGTTAGATGAAGTCTAAGGAGGCACCAGGTAAAATTGATATAATTTGGTCAATATGGCTAAAAAAAAGGCTGAAGTCCCCCCTGTTCAGAACAACAAATGCATTGTCTTTGTAGACCATTCCAGTCTGACTTTAGCAAATCAGGCCCTTAAGCCACTCCTCTTTCTTTTTGTCATTCCAGCAGCACAACATGATCTAAATGAGAAAAGTGCAGCTGGGGATTATCTTTCATCTTTTTCTGCCTACTGGCAGAGTGGCCTGGGCCAAAGCGTGGGCACTGGGGGCCGACCGAGACCTCGCCAACGTCATAGTGCCACAAAACTGCAATAAGAGTCAATGAGAGGCCCCAAGCACATTCAAACTTGCCAGCATGCTCATATCCTGGCTTTTGATTCAGGGCACATTCAGAAAGTATATTCCCAACACAAAGCGAAAATAATGATGTCAAAACAGACTATCATAGGAATACAGTAATTGGATACAATATGATTGGGAAATGTAAGTCACTTGGCAAACAGCATGCCGTGCCGCTAAGAAAACAGCAAAGGCCCAACTACAAACAACACATGAACAGGAGCTTATTCATAATGATGACTGCATTAGCTGTATCTGAGAATGGGGAGAGAAGCTTGGATTGATTATGCTGATTATGTTCCAAGCTTAGGGATGAGGAGACACGAAGGATGACAGTTCTTTTTTTATTTATAGGACTATCGATTAAAGTTCAATTTAAAAACTCGCCCTTGCTTGTGGTTGCGTGGGTGAGGTGAATGACACTGCTAGCACCTCTGCCTCTCGCAGGGCTGCAGTGACTTTACCGCATCATGCTCAGATTTTTAAACACACACACATAAAACCACTTGACACATAATCAAACAGCAGCGCTGAATCCTCTTAGTGATCTCTGACGTGTGAAGGAATGTCATCTATGTGACGTCCTTAATCAGTGACAAGAGAGAGCTTCTTTAAGCCTATTATTCTAAAATGTTAAAACAGAATGAGGTAAACACAGTCACTGGGTGGGTTTCAGCTACAGGACTGGGGACACATTTATACGTGTCTTGTGAATGTAGCATCCAGTTAAATAGTGGAAAAAATGAAAAAGCAAGAAAGAAAGTAAAAAAAACCCCACCACAACCACTGTACTAAGCCTGGAGAAAATGCAAAATGAACTTTTCTTCATCATGCACATGAAGGAGGATGATGCAAAAATGTGGTGAAATCCATGTTTGGTGGGCGATTCTGAGTGAACTGGAACTTTTCCACATTTCCTTACAAAACACAGTGTACTTCAAATGTGTTTAACACCATAATTTAACCCTGAAAATACACCGAACTCCTTAACTTGAATGAAGTGCCCCTCAATTTGTGAAACCAATCCACTTAATTCTACCTTAAAATTAGATTTAAGGCATGAGTGTGAAACCCCTTAATCTTAAATTTAAGACGTTAATTCAGGAGGTTCTATTATTTAGGAGTGGATTTGAAAAAGTAAGGGGAATCTGTGCACGTTTTCCCTTCATTTTCCTTGATTCTCAGTATGGGACATTAAGGTCAAAATTAAGGTAATTTTAAAGGGTAAAATTAAGGTGTTTGGTTTCATAGTGTTTACAGTTGTAAATTAGTGTTGGTCTCTCCAAGGCAGTGGTGAACCAATGATTACATTTAAGCCTTTGTTTTACTCCTAAATTTCAAAACACATTCAAGAAACTAGCCGTAAACACACCTCTGCATTAATATAAGATAAGATAAAATAACCCTTTGTTAGTCCTACAGGCATTTACCATGTATGTAACATTTCCAGACTGCTTTTTTTCTATAAAGAGTCCTGGCATACGATCTGACCGAAACCCATTACATTCGGTACAGCTAATATTCACAGTTGGTGGCGTATCTACGACTTCCAGATGGCCTAGAGTGCCTTTTTTTCTCCAGAAATTGGTCCCAGTGGAATCAACCAGTCAAAACATGACTGGCTGATTCCATTGTCATTTCCTAATTATTAAATGATGGTATTCTGGTACATTTGAACTTCAGTTCCACAGGAAATAAGAGTACTTCTACAATATTTGAGTTTAAAATTCATAATTGTACTGAATCAAAATGAACTGAAACTCTTCTCTGAAGGACAAGAAAGTGGTGGGGATTCACCTCTGCTGACAGATGTGCTGTTGAGACTTGACTTAAGGTACAGGCCTTGAGAACTTATTGAAGGAACATTTACCTACGGCATACAACTATATCGACAAAATAACTCTATTTCAACAGAATCAAACTTTTCTCTCTCAGAACTCAACTAGTTCATTCATCTGATGACTACTTTCACATTTACTCTTCCTGAAGCTCTTTTTTTAGCCATAGTACAATAATGCAATTGGAAAAGGACTTCATTTTCTCCAACACTGATCTTAGATTTTCCCTGTTACTGGTGTTAACAAGGGAAGAAGCCTAGTAGGTTAAACACTTTCCTGAGAACCCAATGACCACAGGTTCAAACCCACCATTTTCTACCATTGTGTCCTCGAGCAAAACACTTAAGCCTCAGTGTCTCCAGGGGGACCGTCCCTGTAACTAATGATAGTAAGTCACTCTGTTCACTAACGTGTCACAAAGTCCAGACGATTGCATTCGTTTCATGTTGCGATCTGTATCTATTTCACACCAAAAAGCTTACTTCATCCAGTTACTTCATCCAGTCACATTTTTGCATGACAAGCCAAAGACACTGAATCATCTCTGGCAACCTGAGGCAACTCATTATATAGAAAATTAGCTGCCAGCAACATCACTAAATTGCCAGGTCCGTCGTTTTGGTCCAAGTGATCCAGCTGGGCCGCTTACCCAAAATGATAGACCTACACAGGCTACCTGGGCGTAAATAGCCTATTTTCCCCCCAGTCTGTCTTTACTCAATCTCGTTTTATGCTCTCTGAAAATGGATGCATCCCACTTGGTTCGTTATAAAATGACCATCCTTCACATTCACATTTCACATTCACAACGATTCACTTCACAGCAGGCTGAACCAAAAAGGAGCCTCAAACTAGATTTAAACACAAACATTTCAGCTTAAAAAGTCAGTCAAAAAAAACTTTAGAGCTATGTACTGCACAACTGACTCAAATTACATCAACAACAAATGACCACAACAAAATCGTGAGAGTTTAAAAGAATAAAAAGAGAACTTTCCCCTGTTTAAAAAATAGGCCTCTGAACTCTAAGCTACAGCCTAGCATTGAAAAACAGTCGTGCTGTGAATGAAACTGATTTAGATCTGTACAATATAAGTAAATATAAGAGACTTGGACAGTGAAAACATCTTAAATCTAGTTAATACAGGGGGTACTCGGGCTACGACAGTCTCCACATGCGATGTTTCGAGTTTACGACGCTCATTCCCATAACTAGTTTGGCTGCGCATGACGGAAGAATATGCACTATACGCAGAATACGCAGAATACGCAGTAACGCGCCGTATGAGTGAGGGAGCTGGGGTCCCCCAGTACGCTTACCTACACACTTATTACTTGTCCTTTTTCTGTTACTACAGTACAGTGTACATTCATGTCCTTTTTCTGTGGCTTAGTTGTGTTTTTATGATTTTACAACTGTGTTAGGATCGGTAAGTGACTTAGGCTAGTGTTTTTAACACCAAAATTCCGGTTACATCACTCGCAGGAACGGATCTGTGTCGTAACTCAAGGACCCCCTGTATATCTAAATATTGCTCATTTTGAAGGGGTATTATATCATATAAGCCATTAGTATTTTTGTTTATGTCATTTTATCGGAAAAAAATGTGATGTGAAAAATATGTGATTGCCTGTAAGAAGTCATTATTTTTATATGTATATAATATATATTATATATACATATATATACATATTTTATTTTTTTATTATTATTATTGTTATTGTTATTATTATTATTTTTTTTTTTCTAAATGTCTACATTCATTTATTTCCTAGCATGAGTTGAACTTTATGTTTTTCAGGGCTCCCATTAATTCAAGATGATGGACCTTGAGATCAACCATGGACAATGACAGATTGAGCAACCTGTGTGTTTTGAGTGTGGAGTCTGGACGAGCCAAGTACCTTGACCTTGAATTTGTGAATCAGTTTACCTTACATCACACCAACACAACATGAATTTGTTACATATAAGGGTCTTACTTATAAATAGTTTAAACTTCAACAATAATAACCCTATAAGTGTGATAACCTGCACAACTATTCCATATTAGTAAACAGTTAAACAGTCAAAGTTACAGAAAAACGTTTACTATATTTATGGGTTACTGATGGTGCACTTTGACAGGGCAGTCTCTGTTGCCTGCATAAGCAAATGAGGAATGACCAAAAAAATGGACAATTCGGCATACAGCCTTTTACCACACAGAAAAATGTAATGATTAATGCGACAAATACTACTACTAATAATAATTAAAAATAATAACAACAAACAGTAATATTAATTAGAAGTAAGCTAACTTTACTTGCTAAGATACCGTTTTTTCAGTGTAAAAAAAACTCTGAATTTTGAATTAAAAAATGCTAAAAATGTTTTGTATGTGAACACATGGCCCGCATGTCTACAGTTTAAGACTTGGCCTGTGCTACAGTCACTCAATTCTTGATGAGGTTTACTCATTTAGTCGTTATTGTGGAAAACTGCCCGGCTATATTTCAAGGTAAGTGAGTCATGAGTTGAAAGGGAAGAGGTGGAAGAGAAACATGGGGCGGAAGAGAGAGATGAAAGGGAAGAGGAATGGAGACAGAGAGAGAGAGAGAGAGAGAGGGAGGGAGAGAGAGAGAGAGAGACAGAGAGAGATGGAGAATAGGATAGAGAGAGAGATATGGAGAAAGGGAGAGAGAGAGAGAGAGAGAGGTAGAGAAGAAAAGTCATGGAGAGAGGAAGAGAGAGAGAGAGAAGGAATGGAGTGAGAGAGAGTGAGGTAGAGAAGAAAAGGCATGGAGAGAGGGAGAGGAAAAGAGAGAGAAAGGAAGAGGAATGGAAAGAGAGAGAGAAGGAATGGAGGGAGAGGAAGATGAATAGATAGAGAGAAAGGGAGTGTGTGTGAGAGAGAGAGAGGGAAAGCAAAAGAGAGAAAGAGAGAGAGATAGGGAAAGCGAGAGAGAGAGAGAGAGAGAGAGATACCATTGACACATCAGCTCATAGTAGAACATGACTCTAATTAAAAGGAAGAGGAATAGGGGAACAGTATCTTGCTCAAGTGTGCCTCAGTGGTGCCACTGGCAGCCTTGGGATTGAAACCCATGACCTTCTGATCACTAGGCCATTGAGCCTCATTTCTGTACATTTTGCTTTGAATAATCTTGTTTGTGCAAAGATTTATTAGAGAAATGAGAACAAATGTTTTACTGTGACAGGCGGCAAAGTGCCTAAAGATACAAGGAGCCTAGAAAGAGGAGTTCCAACAAATCAGCATTCAGCACCACCAGTATACTGATCACCACCTGATCATCTGGAATCATCTGCTCCTGTTTCTTCACTGGTTTGTTATGATTAAATGATTTGTTCATATGTGAAAATAAGGGCCTTTGAAAGTCCTTCAGGAGGCCTGGAGAACTGTTCCTACATGAAAATATACAAGAAAGTTGGGCTCTTTGGAAGCAAAATATGAAGAAATGAGGAGTTGGCTCAATACCTTCGCACAGTCTTGTATTTCTGTACTCTCACACACAACAATCAGCAAACTTATCACATTAATGTGTAGCCACTGAACACAGAGGTTCATATTTTCCTGTAAAGACACTATAAAATGAAGTCAATAAAGTGAGGTGCTACGTTGCTTTAGTTTTTACACAGTTTCAGACACTGATAGGAAAAATATGGAGTTTGGTTTAAATTTAAAACCCTTTCTCATTCTGAGTTGTCCGCCTCTCAAAGCCATCTCACCCTACTTAGATAATTAAATGATACAGCAGTTTCATGCCGGAGTCCATTTCTTTCCCCCTCACACAAGTGCACAAGAAGCTTCCCTCCAAGCTGTCACTCTGAACCACAGACCCATTTGCAAATGAGGCTAAAATCGTTGTCTCTTTCTGGCAAATCGAAATTGGACAGAAAAATAATTACATTCCTTTTGGGGGGGGGGCTCTTCGCATTTATCCCTGCCGAGCTTTAGTCAATAAGACTTTTCCCTTTCTCAGACTCGTCACTGCCCTTAATAATATTAGCATGCAGAAACCAAGGGAGCTTCTTTAAACAATCAGCAAACAGCAAAGCTTGATGCAGCTCTGCACGGCACTACTGTCAAAGTACAGAGACGCAGATACGCAATCTGTGTTCCCACAGGGGGCAAATCTGCATACTAGTGATAGTTCAAGACGGCTCCTCTGGTCTAACTGGATCTGTGGTTAAAGGAAGTTAATGGGTGGCTTCGCCCCGTCCTTGAAAACCACATGAAACACGGAAAGGCTTTATGCTGTAACAACCTATGTGGTGACCAAATGAAGAATGTCAAGCACAGTTACTTAGATTGCACTGAGGGGATACAATTATTGCAGTGACCTGCAGTTTCAAGTGCAATTTCATGTTCTGGTCATTAAATGATTCATAAATGATTCATGACATTTCCGCATTGTGGTCCGGTTAACACGTAGGAAACAAGTGTGCTGAAAATTTGATTTTACGAACATTCTTGCAAAGACGAAAGGCGCTACATTCACTTATCCCCGCTGTCGTAACAAAACACACTATCTCTGCGTGGGTGACTTTAAAAAAACAATTCTAAAATAAAAGAGTTTGTGATCAGTCTTAAAGTTTCATCGGTCACTCTGCAGAGCACACAGCTCATCTATGGAAATTAACCAACAAAGTGAGGCTATTTTGAATTAGTTGTTGTAATTTCACAAAAACAATCAGTGCAACAAGGCACAGTTCAGGGCAGTCTGATTAATTTTAAGATTAGATTAAGAAAAGGATGATAATTTCTATATAATTGTACGAACTGGACCTCAGAAAGCATAAATAAACACAACATAAATGTAGGATATGGGCCCTTTAACTATGAATATAATGGGATTTGAATGATTTCTACTCTTCAGGAAATATGCTTGTGAACACTTGAAATAAAAAAAAACATAATACAAGGACAAAAAAAAAAAAACAGAAGTGCTATGATGAGTGAAAGGTTTCCCCACTTCACCCTCCAACTGCTTTGAACAGTCTGAGCCTCAGACCTGCCGTGTTGATGTCCACAACCCATGAAACAAGTGGCAAAACATAAAAACGTGTTACATTAATACTGTAATTTATGCTGATTTCTAAAACCTCACCACCTGCAGAGAGGAAAATCCTCAGAGGATTAAGTCTGCACAAGTCATCTGTGCATCCCACTACTTTTTTATTCTCTGCAAGCAAACTGACTTTTTTTTTTGCACACATTCCCATATTTAAATTGGTGATCAATAAACTAATTGGTTTCATGAACATGTGTTGTTCTGAAAACTGCCAGGTTGAGCTCTTATTAATTGGGACCTCAAGAGAGAGGCAAAGCAATTAGCTTAAAAGCCTCTGGGTTAAGGCTGTTCCTGTGCTGCCGAATGGATCATTGTCACTGCCTGGAAGTAATCACACAGTTTGTGAGTTGCGATGTGTCAGCATGGGCATATCTCAGATTTACGATCTCATATGCATGCATGGTTAAAAAGCCCAGCCTCCGACTCATCCCTGACACTTCAGGAAATCGATGTTTACTGCATGCCACAGCGATCCCCAATGCATGGAAATGAAGACGTGGATGACTTTCAAAAGCTGGGGCGATGACTTTATGTAGTTACTGGCACTGTAGGAGATACCAGTATCTGAAAATTGGACAAACATTCATTGCACAGCCATATTCAGTCACTGCAGCCATCTTGAAGTCTGGATGATATCCTTTTGAATAGATAGCTAAGTTTTAAAAACCACAGAAGTAAGTCTATCCAACCTTACTTAAGTGCTTACTGGTTCTTGTTGTGGTGTAACTCCATTACTAGCCACTCATACCTCATACCAGAGAAGCTCCAACACTAAAGAAGGAAACCTCAGACATCATGGCTTGTTCAGTCAAGTACATCTGAGGTCTGGGGAAATTACTTTAAAATTAGATTTTTGGCCGAGCTGTTGCTTTAAGACATTCTCATAATATTCGAGTCGAGTTTTATAAAGGGCAAGGGGCTTTGAATTTTTGACAGACAACTTATAAACATCAGCATGAACATCCCTCAGGTCAACATTTATGTTCAGCTTCATAACAAACAGTTACCATCATGCCCTGTTACAGTCACATAGAGACAGTACAGCAAATGGCTGTGCTGTCTCTAGGCGAGGCATGAGGCGGCAGTGCTAGAAAAGGCCCACATAAATCCTTTCAAGCTCCTGCCTTGTGTTTGCTCTCTTCCTCCAGCCCCAGCGCTTGGCCTGATCTGCGCTGCAGGCCAATCTCTTTATTCTGCTACTTTGCTGATTGCCCAGGCGCTCCTTAAGCGCCGCTTTTCCCCACGGCCCATATATCACCCCCGCGGAGAAAACGTGTTGTACTCACTTCAGCAGGGTACTTGGCAGAACACTCAACACTCCTGTGTTACGATGGAGTAGATCATATGTATGTTCATCCATTTTTACACTTTCAAATGTCATTTAGATCATACATATGTGTCCTCAGGAGTCCAAGGATAATGCAAAGAAATGATGAATGGACTGCACCATTTAGATGGTTTGGCCAAAAAACAAATTTACATCAATTTTTTCTTGCCTATAAAAATTACAACGTTTTAGCTTCAAAATGACCGCTACTTTACTTAGTGATGTATTTTTCAGACAACAGGATGTTATAAAAGGCCTCTCAGAATGTATTCAGCATTTAAATTGCTTGAATGCTGGCTACATAGTGCATTTTTTGACTGATGTGAGTCATAGCTTCATTTTATGCAAAAACCCCTTTTAGTTTCATTCAAATGACAAAAATCCTCACAGATTTGTCCCTGTAAAAACACACAAGACATTTCCAATGTCAGGAGACTGCAGCTGTTTAAGCTTTGACCCTGTTGTCAGGAGGTCATGTGTTTGATCCCTAGCTATCCATGACCGGATGTTGAAGTAAGTATAATTTCTCGCTCTCTCTGGATGGGTCTAAGATTGCCATTCCTCTCCCAGCTTGTAGGCAGTTAGTGTTCTCCTGCAAGCATGTTGAGCTGCTCATTGATGTGGCAGTTCAGGAGCACTGAAGCTTGTGGAAGTCATTTCACCTGGAAAGCCTCCACAAAGAGAACCTTAAACAATAGTTTAAAGTTATTTCTGTAAGTTCTGTTCAGTTTTATTATTAAATTCTTAGATTCTTTATTGTTAAATTCTTATCAAACATGGCTAACAAATGGGGCACTTCTTCAAGCACATGTCTGGCTTATTTTAGCCTCAGAGCTCCAATGCAAAACTAAAAAGCAAACTTCCTATACCAAATTCAATAGCATTTGGTGTAAGATGGGGATTTCCCACCATTATAAAGTAAAGTGGCCCTTATAGTCATGCGTGAACACACCACACAGTGTGAACAATGTGAAATTCTTTCTGCGTTTATGTTCTCAGATATGGAGCCAACTGCAGAGTGCAACAAATTTAATTAGGTTTAATTAGAAAAAAGTCCTAAAGTCATAGCAGTAAAGTTCAAAAACCAGTATATCCAAATAAAGGTCCAGGGGTAGTCCTTACACTTGTCTTTAACTCTCAGTTGCTCCAGGGAGACTGTGCCTGTAACTAATGATGGTAAGTTGCTCTGGATAAAAACGTCAGCCAGATGCCCCCTTTACACTCACTGTAAATGTTATTGCAGTTGTTATATTTTGCCATATTTTCACCCAATATAGACATTACGAATTCATGTCCACTGGCTTGGTTTCTCCCTACCATATATTGTCAGCAAAACTTGGAGAATGAAGACTATCACATGCTTCCCCTAAGATATGTAAAGCACCTCCGTTACTGGTCAGCTTGAAGGAAAATAATTTCCAATTCTGTTACAATTGCTCATTCTGGCTAGGATCGTTCTGAATGATGAGGGGAGAGGGAGGCCATCCAACCTGAACTCCTGGCCAAGATGGCTAAGCTCTGAATTTACTTTTTTTTGTTTTTTAATGCCATTGCTCAGAAGTTAAAGCCTAGAACACGTTAACAGTGTGCATGGCTCAACTATACGTGGCTACAGAGCACATAACTAAACTGAAATAAGAAGCAGAGCCAAAATGTTCGAGATGGAAGTGTGAGCAATTACAATTAAGCAGTGCCGCAAAGAGAGCAGCAGCTCAGGCATGTCATCGCGCTGGGATAAGCTGTCACATTAATCTCACACCACACCACACACCTCCACATTCTCAGACTGCAGCCTGAGACACGGTTCCACTACACCTGCAGTCTGCCAGTTGTAGAAGTTGGTGCCCTTTAGGAGGAAAACTCATTTCTGCCGTACGTCATTATTGCAGCGGCATCCTGATAAACATGTGCCTTTGTTCTACAGTTTTGTAGTTTAACTGAAGTCATTAACGTGGAGTGAAAGAAAGTGAAAGTGACCATTCTGTCATATGTGAACACACCACAGCACACAGTGTGAACAGCACAAAATTCTTCCTCTG
>JBBPCY010000035.1:3438766-3462246 GCA_037974405.1 Brachyalestes nurse
TATATATAAACACACACACACACAAAGTGGCTGAGGGAACATCTAAAGAAAGCGGGCAGTAACATGTAGTGTGTTCTCTCAGGACGCACATACACACGTTTTATTAGTTGCTTCTGTGTGGTTTGCGCGCCATCTGGTGTTGCGTTGCAGAGTAGCTCTTATTTATTCGTTAATACATTTGAAAACAATTTATTCTGAAAAATGTTCTCCATGTAGTCAGAAAGTCAGAGTTTTGCACTTACAGATATACTACACAAGGTAGCAGCACACACTCTGCACTGATCGTCAGGTTACTGTGATGATTCATCTCCATCTTCAAAACATGGCTGTGACACCACCAGGCCAGCTTGAAGCTAAACAAATCCAGTATGAATAGCATCCAAAACAATCCATAAAGAACAGCAGCAGCCACGATTTATGAGTTATTCAGAGTCAGACACCTCATTCAGAAAAATGGCAGCTGTTGAAAACAAATATGTAAGGAAAGAACAATAATCATGAAAACACTTTATAGAAATGTGCACTGGCATACTTTTTGAATAAGCATTTATTTGGTTATGTAAAGATGCAAACATCACATGCTTCACTACTTCATTAAATCTGCAGTTATATCAAGAAACTGGCCTGAAAATGTTGTTCGAAATTACTGTATAAAAACAAATCACTTCATAAAATAAAGACATGTTTTTCCAGACATTTTTTAAAACTAGCTCCTTTAAAGTTTCGACTTTACTAAACTTCAAACACATTAACAAAATGTAAGACATTATTTTTGTTAATTTTCCAAATCAAAGTTTTTATGATATTTTGAAAACACTGAAAACATTAACTTTTTTGTTACATAACATACCTTCCTCACATTTGGAGAAATTCCACAAGTATGGTACCAACATTATCAAGCAGCTTGGAGTGCTTTAAGTGAGTGTTACAGGAAAATTCTATGTGGTCTAAATTGTCTGGCCAATTGAATCCTGGACTTGTGAAGCATCAGGCAACATCAAGCAGCTTGAAGTAGTTACAGGTGAAAGTTTATACAACCTACTTTGGCTGACCCATCAAATCCTGTTTAGTGGGAGAACTGCAAACTGACAAATTACCCAAGTGACACATGGGGAAATCAAACTTGGATTCCAGGAGGTACACTTCAAATGAACTTAACTTTTTGAGCTAGTAATATCTGGAACATCTTTAAAATTAAACATGAAAAGACGAAATAGTAGGATTTTACTTTATTTACTCAGACTAAATATCCATGTTTTACATTTGTCTAATGCTTGCTCCTTATGATTTAAATAATAATTTTCTTCTTTAAAACGTTTCGGTACTTTCAGGCTGCCAAGTACAAGTGGAATGCGGCTCCAATGGCTCAGATACAATTTCAAAAATGTAATCTGTTTCAGTGATTAAGAGTTCATAGAGACTGATATCCATAACACAAATCTTGATGAGAACACCGGCTTTATCAATGTATTTACTATAAAGTATAAAAGATAATGATAATAATAATATTATAAAAACAGCCATCCCATGATATACACCAGTCCACCATAACATTAAAATACTAGCATGTTCATTACTGGTGGGGTATATTAGGCAGCAAGTAAGCAGTCAGCTCCAGTGTTGGGCAGTAACACCTTACTTAGTAACGCGTTACTGTAATTTGATTCTTTGTAGTAATTTTAAGGTTATAATTTTAAAATTAATAATTAGATTACCCTTACAATTTCAAGTAACATTAAGTTACCGCTGCCTTACCCATTGTGCACGGCGTTCATTGAACACGTTCCTAATTTTCATGAAAGCTGAACTGAACGAATCAGTTCACAAATTATGAACGTGCACGTGAGTTCTCAAAGAAGGGGAGCGGCTCTCACTCGATGGGAGTCGGCTCTTCTGATTCACCAAAAAGCATCGGCTCTTCTGATTCACCACAAAGCATCCTCTCTTAGAGAGCATGACCTCACTACTGATCAGGCTAACATGATTAGTGCTATGAGTTCGGATGTCTCTACAGAAAGCAGTTTGTTTAAACATTTTAGTTCGTTTTTAAGGAAATCGATGTAGATTTAGATGTGGAAAACCACACGTTTTGTTCAATTTTAGTTCAAATTTAGTTTCTGAGCACTTTAAAAGATATTGTCTGAATGTTGCCTTTTAGGCAGACACGTTTTGCTTACATTTTGTGTTAATATTGTCTGAATAAAATTCCATACTGTAATTCCACATACAGTATATCTTTTTTCACATTTTTTTCACTTTCAGCATAACATTAGGCTTTGCTTAAGTGGTAAGATCTATTCTCAACCTCAAGATTGTTTTTTTAATGTATCTTATATTAAAGGAGGTTCAAATAGAAGGACATTGTATTGAAAATGTAAAAAAACGAACGAACGTGAACTAGTTCATTTTTTGAGTTATGAACTGAAGTTTTAACTAGTTCTTTTTCAGTGTGAACTGGAACAACACTGGCGTTACCAATGAAATCATGTGCTTTAACATCTATATTGTAAAAACAGAAATAATAATTCACAGTAATCTGTCAGATGCCGGCATACATCTGTCTGACAGTCGCACGCGTGATGTAATCCACGGGAAACCTAAATGCAAGAGTGTGTTTGAACTGACTTCAGAGTTTCTTTAAAGGGGGGGGACGTAACTAGTAATCTAACTAGTAATGTAACTAATTACTTTTGAAATAAAGTAATCACATTAGTAATCAGATTACTTTTAAAGAGAGTAATCAGTAAACAGTAGTTTAATTACATTTTTAAAGTAACTTGCCCAACACTGGTCAGCTCATGATGTTTGGAAGTAGGAAAATCAAGTAAGCATAAGGATCTGAGCAACTTTGATCAGGTCCAAATTATGATTGTGAAACTGTAGGTCAGATAATCTCCAAAATGGTAGGACTTGTGAAATGTTCCCAGTATGCACTGGTTAGTACCTACCAATAGTTGCCAAAGGAAGAACAACTGGTAAACTGGTCATGGGTACCTATTAATACATATGGAAAGTGAAGACTAGCCCATCTGGACCAGTCTCACAGAGGAGTTACCAACTTGTCACCAAGTTGTCTATGATTAAATGCTAGTTATGATAGAAAGGTGCCCTGGCCCATACTGACCCACTGCTGAAAATGCCAGGAATGGCCATGTAAACATTTATATTACGTTTACATTTACGGCATTTAAGTCTTATCCAGAGCGACATATATTAGTGCTCAAGTAGTCCACATCTGTTCCTTAAACCTGTAAAGCTATACTTATATCAATATCCCCTAATTAACCAGGTTACTGTAGGCTAACTACACCTAAACAACAACTGTCAAAGAAAAGTCAGATAGTAAGGCAAAAGTAAGGAAGGCATGGAGATAAGAATTAGTTTGGTTGTTTTGGGTCTTTTTAGGCGGTGGTGTGACACGATGAGAAGTGACACGATGTTTAATAAATGCTGATATGTATGGGGTGTAAGTCCATTCTTGGCCTTGAAAGTGTTAAGGTCTTGAACTTAATGCGAGCGGCCATGGGGAGCCAGTGAAGGTTCCTTAGTAATGTTGTGGTGTGTGTGTACTTAGGGACATTGAAGACTAACCTCGCAGCTGCATTCTGAATCAGCTGAAGTGATTTTGTGACCTTCAGTGGAAGTCCAGCCAGTAGAGAGTTGCAGAAGTCCAGAGCTGTGTCCAAAAAGGGCATTTGTTCACTCGTTCACTCATTCACTACATAGTGTTTGCTATATAGGGGGCTGACTAGTGAACAAGGGGGGGTGACGTATAGTAAATTTCGGACACTCAGGATGTTATGTTTTTACTAACTGTTGCTTAAATAGTGCACCAGATCTTGGCAGTTTATCTCTGTCGCATAAACACACGTCTCGTCCCTCTAGTTCAGACACAGCCCGCACATGAGGAGTGGTCTGGTGGACACGGTGACAGATAGATCCGTCCAGGGGGTACTACCTGGGGCGAGAGTGACAGATCTTCATCTAGCACAGTGGTTCCCAAACTTTCTCTGCAGGACCCCCCTTTTCTAGTCAAGAACATTCAGACTACACAGGTTCAGATTCAAACTTAATAGAAATACAGCTCCCTTTTCTAATTGAGCGAATGAAATGCAATAACAAATGGTGCAATTTCACCACTGTGGGAGAAATAAAGAGCATACTGAAGTTATAAACAAGAATAAACAACTGTCTCCACAAAAATGGCTGGGAAAATTAACCAGTTCACAGACAGAAAAAAACGTAAAAGTTGGTGCGCCCATTTGCAATACTTCTGCGCCCCCCAGTTTGGGAACCACTGATCTAGCATAACACCAAGATTTCTTACCTTCTATGAAGGGACAATAACCGAATTCCCAACAGAAACAATGAGGTCGTGGCTTGGTGAAGGACTTCCTTTGATGAAGAGGAGCTCGGTCTTGCTGTGGTTCAGCTTGAGGTGGTGGGCTGCTATCCAAAAGGAGATGTCGGCCAGACAGTCTGAGATGCTGGTTGAGACTTGGTTGTCACTGGAAGGGAAAAAGAGAATAAGTTGTGTGTAAAAGTATAAAAGCATAAAAGTGGTAGGAAAAACCATGTGAGGCTATTACATCCCCAAGAGAACCAGTATATAGTATATAGTCCCTGTGGAACACCAGTGGATAATATTCGTGGAGCAGACTGGGAGCCTTGCCATGCTACCTGGTACCTCCAGTCATCAAGGTAGAAAGCAAACCATTGCCAGGCTGTGCCCGAGATCCCAAGGTTGGAGAGGGTGGCAAGGAGGATCTGATGATTGACTGTGTCAAAGGCTGCAGAAAGGTCAAAGAGGATCAGAGCAGAAGACAGGTTGACTGATCTAGCTGCATGAAGTTCTCCAGAGACGGCAAGTAGAGCAGTTGCAGTGGAGTGTGCCGTCTTGAACCCGGACTGGTGAGGGTCATGAATCCGGTTTTGAGAAAGAAATGAGTTGGTTATAAACAGCTCGTTCCAAGACTTTGGAAAGGAAGGAGAGAAGAGATACTGGTGGTCTGTAGTTGTAAACATCAGAACTGGATGATAGAGCAATGGAAAAAGTTGGCCTGGTCTGATGAATCACATTTTCTTTTGCATCCTCTAGATGGTTGAGTGTGTTTGCAGCAATTACCTTGGGGGGAAGGATGGCACCAGGATGCACTACAGGTAGAAGGAAGGCAGATGGAGGCATTGTGATGCTCTGGTTATTGTTCTGCTGGGAAACTGTTGGTCCTGCATTCATGTGGATGTTGGTTTGGCATGTACCACCTACCTAAGCATTGCCGCAGAGCAACTACACCTCTTCATGGTGACAGTATTCCCAAATGTTAGTGGCCCGTTTCAGTGTTGAGATTTGCAGAAAATGACAAACAGTTTCCCAGATCTCAATCCAATGGAGTGCATGTGGAATGTGTTCACAAATTCAGGCTCAATCTCACAAATAACAGAACTTAAAGGACCGTCTGCTAATATCTTGGTGGTACTGCATCATACTTTATGAGTTCTTGAGAGGTCCATGTCTAAATGGTTCAAAGCTGTTTTGTGGCAGGAGAGGGACTTACATAATATTAGACAGGTGGTTTAAATGTTATAGCTGATCAGTATACTTGCTTTTAAGCACACAGCATACACAAAATACACACAGATTTACATGTGAAAATAAGTATCAAAAGCATTACACATTTTAAAAATATTTCAAATACATTTCAAACAATAACATTTCAAACAAATAAAAAGGATGTTATCCATAAAAAGCACATACTGAAAAAAACAGAAAAATCATGATTTTGAGATCATTTTTCAGCCTATGTTTTAGTGCAAGTAAGGGGACCACTAGATGGTGCTAAAACTGCATTGAGGTACTGTATGCATGCATGTAAGACATAATGGTCAGTGCCTTCACAATGTGAAATAGCATATGATCTGAAGCAGTGATTCAGCATTATCAGCCTGAGGTGAGTTTCCTTCAAAAGCATCACCAGTATCAGGGAAGTTAAGCTCCAGGCCTGCAGAGCTATTGTCAAGCACAGTTTGGTGGTTTAATTGCTAAAACATTCCTAGTTCTACTTATTACTTAATTACTAGGATTACTTGTGTCAACAGTATATCTATAGTGAAATTACAGAATATCAGCACACTGGATATCAGCACTCTAGGGCCAATTTGGCACACTTAGTCCTTAGGCCCACATAAAGGTTGCACGTGTTTTCTCTGTTTTGGGATCTTGCCCAGGAAACAACAGGTTAGTGCATTGTTATGTCTATTGTAGGTTCATTTACTAACATGCATGAGTAATGTAGTTTGTAACTTTCATTACATTGCTTTCATTACTTTTGCTACATTGCTAATTGGCAAAAAACAAATACCATCAACTTTTTGTTAATGTAGATTATGCATAAAAGTAGATTATGCATAAAAGCATAAAAGTAATCAACAAAAGTAAACAATAAAATTAGCACAGAATTAATATTTAACATGTGTTAATGTGTTAAGTTAAAAAAGTAAATAAACAAAATACGTAAACAAAACAATATAAAGTAAACCAAAAACCCCATGTAGAATAAACCTGTAACTGTACACTGTCCAATCAAAAATACACTTGGGCCCATTATTCATTCAGATTACTTCTAGGTAAGTTTTTTGCAACTTTTACAAAGGTAAAAGTAGAGGGAGCAGATAAAAGTGCAGTTTTTTTATTTTAAGTAATACAAAAATAAAGGATGAGTCAGCTGATTAATTGAAAGCAGTGTAAAACAAAGCAGTTTTGGCTTCTTTTTAAAACCAGAAACAGGGCCAAACCTGGAATTCATTTCTGTTTCTAATTGGAAGCCAGTGTAAGGACCTGAGAACTCTATTAATGTGCTCTTTTTTGCTTTCATAAAAGATTCTCAGCACCAAATTTGCAGGTAATTTTGAACCATCAGGGACTCTTTACTGGCATGGTTACCTAAGAGCATCCCAAATGCCCAAACCTTGGCCAACTTCAGAGCCTGCCAAAGGGCAAAGAATGGGGACTTTGAATGTGGTTGACTACTGGCTGAGACTGGGTCTCCTATACGTTCACCAACTATTACTGAAGAGACTACTATGCCCTCTGAGGTACCCTTGAGCAAGGTACCATCCCCACACACTGCTCCCCGGGCGCTGTGATCCTGGCTGCCCGCTGCTTCACTTGGTGAATAGGTTAAATGCAGAGGAGGAATTTTGTGTGGTTCACACTGTGTGCTGTGGTGTGTTCACATATGACAGAATGTTCACTTTCATTTTCACTTTCAAGAGCAACAGTGCATACATGCAGTCATGTAGAATGGTGATGAGAGTGAAAAGTACATTCAGATACATCCACAAGTCATTAGGAGTCTTCAGGATAATACCCAGTGTTGGGCAAGGTACTACAAATGTAATTAAACTACTGATTATTGATTACTCCCTGTTAAAAGTAATCAGATTACTAATGTGATTACTTTATTTCAAAAGTAATTAGTTACATTTCTAGTTAGATTACTAGTTACTTCCCCACCCTCCTAACTCTTAAGTCAGCTCAAACATACTCTTGCATTTAGGTCTCCCGTGGATTACATCACGCGTGCGACTGTCAGACAGACGTCTGCCGGCAGCTGACAGGTTACTGTGAATTATTATTTCTGTTTTTACAATATAGATGTTAAAGCACTTATTGTGCCAACCCAATCCCGCACCCGGTACTGACCAATATTTTGTTTCATTTCGTTGAACCTATATTGTAATTGCATGTAATTATTGTATGTCGGTCAATATTCATTCATTTTTATTTAACGGGACCACATTTTACATTTCCACAAGTCCTGCCTATATTTCATTGTTATGTTTCGGTTGAAAACAAGGTTAATTCACAAGGTCAAATTCTTGGAAGGCCCAGAGACATCCAGTGAGGTTTTTTTCTCCATGGTATCAGAGTAGAAACAGATGAGTGAGCTCTCTGTTCTCATGCTTTTTCTGATGATCAGTGACTTTAAATACCCGTTTTACCAAGTCTAGTGGCTCAAATCTCAGTTTCTCCCTACTTATTATAGGAATGTTACACTGTTGAATGAAAACCACCATAGTCATACAATCTTTTGTGAATTTTTAAAGAGCCAGCTCACAAAATTATGACATTTTCCTACAGATTTCAGTGCACATTTTTATTTTTGTTGAAAATAACATATTGGCCATTGTGTGTTTTAATGTGCAGGAATGTGTTTCCAGAGGATGCAAACTTACGTTCACTTGGTAAATCAACACATCATTTGTTCTTCTGTACATCTTCTGACTGTGTGTCAGTCAAGAAAACAAGAGTGAATGGAATTTGGGCTTTGATCATATTCAGTATTTTGATATTTATTTATGCCGATATCATCAGATACCATGACATATTTCTGAAATAAATAAAGCTTGTTGAGTGCTGCTACTTCTTAAAATAACTAATACAGCTTGCTTTGACGGTTATGTTCTGTTTAACCTCATTTAAAATGACACCAAAGTAAGCCTCACACAGTGTCAATGTTAACCAGATCGGATTTCAGTGAGGAAACCAACAATGTTTTCAGTTTTAGTATATTCTGTATGCTAAACTTAAAAATCAAATTTCTGTGAGGCTGAAGTTGCTCCCCACACAGTCAGAGTGAGGGTGGGGTCTCCAGCATGGAGAGCAGGTGGCTGGTGGAGTCGTGACCCGGACAGGAATGCTAATCTGGGGCTGCGGAGCATTAACACTGCCAAGCGATTAAAGCCACAGTCACACAGACCAGTGTGTTATTGCTGCAAGACAGAAGCAGACAGAAGCGGTTGCTGTTACAGACTGTTGTAAGCGATATGGGTTTTTTTCCTCCCCAAGTACATCTAAGGAGCAAATCCTGGCTTATGCATACCACACAGCAGGCCAACGAGTGTGCGTATCCAACACTGCCTGCAGACTGAGGTTTCTCTCCTTCTTTACACACGTCCGGAGGGATCACGATCAATCCCCATCATGTCATGTTTATCTAATGCACTTGAGATTTATGTACACTATGCAGCCATACACCGATCAGCTGCAGCATTAAAACCACCTGCTTAATAAGTGAAGGTGACCATTCTGACATACATGAATACTCCACAGCACACAGTGTGAACAGCACAAAATTCTTCCTCTGTATTTAACCCATTCACCAAGTGAAGCAGCAGGCAGCCAGGAATGGTAGGGGATGGTATCTTACAACTTCCCGATCGCATTAATGCGCCCATCTTTATTTCTTCGGTTTAGCTCTGGAGCTCAAAGCATTTTTTGGCCATTTGATTACATTTGAGGAAAGTGGAACATCAAGTGTCATTTCTTTTGCTAAAAAATGTATTAAATAGCCTCATACAATAACATTTTATTAGTTATGCATCAGTGCACATGACAACTGCACACGTTAATCTAAAGGTAGCAATTTAACTGCATCAATTTTGAAATGCTGAAAGCAATCATAATTGACCTTAATAGTAACAGTTGCTAATCTGAACACTGAATGACAGTTGAATGTACTTCAATCTAACTAAAATTGCTTATGCCATGACTGCATAGACACATCATCATCATCATCATCCTGGCGTTGTATCCCGCGCAATTGCAGGGTCCGCTCTTTTGCAAAGACGTCTCCATTTGGCTCTGTCTTGGGCATCTTCCGGGGTGACGTTGGCGCATTTCAGACACATGGAGACACAAAGATAAGAACAATATCAAATTTAGTCTAAAATCAAAATGAAACTCTCCAGAAAATACTCTGATCATACTCTGCACTAAATATACTATGTTATGTACACAAATGCTGTGGTTTGTAAAAAAATATTATATTTACTTCCACTTCTGCAGAGACTCTCTACTAAAGGAGGCATTTGGCTGACACTCTTATCCAGAGCGACTTACAATCATTAATTACAGGGACAGTCCCTCTGGAGTAACTGAGGGTTAAGTGTCTTGCTCAAGGACAAAATGTTAGATAGTGGGGGTTTGAACCTACAACATTGTGGTCATCAGGTTTACAGGAAGTGTTTCCTACTACCAGCCCATATAAATAGATAAATTCCATACCATAATAAGTATTCCAAAGCCATCTTCCATGGTCTCTGCTGAATGTAATTATGAAAGGAGGATGGATAGGACAATTGCTTATTACATTTAAAGTGATATAAAAATCCAAAAAACGTGGTGTTTCGTGTTTATTGTCTACACTCCACCTCTGTATAAATTATTATCCAGGTACATTTGCACATTCTGTACATTATTATAGGAATACTGAATTCAAACTAGCTGGATTAAACCACTGAGTCATTAAGGAACAATTATAGCTGAATCAATAGCAGAGACTTACAGCCCTGCATGGAGCGCTCACTCCTTATAAATAGTAAAAGATGGTGAAAACTGTATGATACCATCATATTTACCCCTATTAATGTTCAAAGAAACCTAGCAAATTTCACAGCTTGATCCTTAAGTACATTTTGAAGGATAAATCAAAAGCCCTCTGGTTTGAACATCCATGGTCATTATCAGTGTTAATATTTTATGAGCAGGGCTGAGCTTGAGAGACGGTCCTGGAATACTTATAACAGTTCATGCAGAGAGGTCATTTGGTTCTCTGCTTGAGACTAAGGGCCTCACAGATTCAGAGGAACAGTGCAAATGCCCAGCCACAGCAAGTGTTTCTCGACATTCCAAGTGCTCAAAAGACTCTGTGAACCAATCAGAACAGACCTACAGAGACAAAACAAATAATAATGTACCGTGGCACTATTGACATTTGCGTCTCCACTTATTCCCTAGCTAAGGATATTACCGAACTCGGAGCATAAGTGGGGAAAGGTCACACTTCATTAAGCTCCAACATCCAGTTCATTAGACCAGTTTGTTCTCTTAAGAGCGACAGGTGTTGCTCCAGTGGTTTTGAATTAAAGCAGGGTCAGTGACTTCAGCAAAACAATTTACTTGTAGCAAGGATAAAAAAAAAACCACAAGAAAAGTATTTTGATATCTATAAAGGAAATAAAGCTACCTTCAAAGAGGAGGAAAAACGGTCCCAGGCTTTAAGAGGGAAATCACTCGTGTGTCAGATATATGACAAAAAGAAGTTTTGGCTGTCTATCAGAGCTGTCCATCAATCACCGAACGATGACAATTCCAGGCCTCTTTAGATGAACCCCTTCTTCTGCAGGATATTTGTCCTAAAATGAAAGTGCATTGATACCCAACCTTAGTGAAATATATCCACACAATAATTTTCCTTAAACACTTATGAATTGGTTCTTGGTATGGGCATGTTGTAGAAACGTTAATATGTGGAGGTTTACGTTCACAAATGGTTCTTTAAAGAACTGTCTATGAAAAGGTTTGAGAAGTGGTTCAGTACGACAAAGTACTCCAGTAGAATTACAATTAGCGCAGTGGGTAGCACTGTTGCCTCACACCTCCAGGGTTGAGGGTTTGAATCCAGGTCCTGGCCTTGTGTGTGTGTGTGGTTTGCATGTTCTCCTCATGGTAGCGTGGGTTGTCTCTGGTTTCTCCCACAGTCCAAAGGCATGCATGTCAGGTGAATAGGGTTTTTTAAATAGACCTTGAGTGTGTGTGTGAATAGTGTGGGCGCCCTGTGGTGGGTGAGTCCCTGCCTCGCGCCCTTTGGCCCTGGGACAGGCTCCAGGTACCCGTGACCCTAGTAAGGAATAAGCAGTTATAGAAAGTGAGTGAGAGAACAACAATTAAACACATCAAATAAACCAAAAGTTTGGGGCAAACCAAGCATTTTCTTTAGTTCAGCCTCTTTTTACGGGTGTAAACACAGCTAACAACTAGTCTCAGATTCAACGTGCAGCTGGTGGGAATGAAATTTTATGACTGGCTCAATCAAACCAGGGAATTCAGTCTCACAGAATGCTTTCAGAATGTCAGCACTGTACTGTCCACATAATCTGCCTGACTGAACATCTGACTGTTTACAGACATCCACATCTGTGAGCTTCTTCAGTAAGTCAATTACTTTTACAGCATTTAGCAGATGCTTTTATCCACAGCAACTTTCATTCTCTAACTACCTGGAGTTATTTGGGGTTAAGGGTCTTGCTCAGGGACCCAGTGGTGGTGTGCTGAAGATAGGATTCAAACCCATGGCCTCTTGGTCCAGAGGCAAGTATCCTATCCACTAGGCCACCACCACCCAATCAACTTTACGCATCAAACAGTTCATTCAGATTGGCAGCTGACCAGCTGCTTATTTCATCTCTGTTAGTCACTAGTTGGTGTGTTCAAGGTCACTTTTCTTGTTGCATTGTGGGTGTGTACACTGCACAGCTTCTGGAAATGTCAAAGAAAATATGCACTATGTGGTATCAGCATTACGTTTAAGATTATATGTTTTTAAACTAAAAATGTATCTTCCAATATTATTCTGATATTACTTTGAAGAAGACACACAAAATGTGAGAAAGAGCGGACTACCATGTCTACAGCTGGTTCAAGGAATTACATCACATAAGAGAAGAAGATAAGAAAGAACTTTATTTATGCCGAGGGAAATTCTTGTGTAATTGGTATGCTCAGTGCAACAAGAAACAAACAAGAAAAAAAATCAAATATAGGCATTAAACAATTTTGTAACACAAGAATGAGAACATTAGCATAACAAATATCACACATAATACAAAAAAATCCCAACTCAATTTGAAATGTGACACCCTGATGCCGTGTTGCTAAATTTCAGCTACAGATCTGGTGGTTCCCAGTCAAAGTCCTGACGACCACATTTGCACAATTTGCACATTTTTGTGTTTAATCTACTCTCCACACCTGCCACACACCTGCCACAGCCAGGAGGTTGAGGAGGTTGTTAATTAGTTCATGAGTTGATTCAGGTGTGAGAGATGTGACTGGGAGCCCTGGCCTATTCCCTATAGGAAGTGAGTGGTAGCCTGTAGCTCTGTCATTTGCTAATGAGAGCACAATGTAAAAGTGACACGGAACCAGTGTACCCAAATAAAGCACCAAATTCAAAGCCCAAGGCTTATTAAGGCTCAAACTGGCTTATTGTGGCATCTATATTAAGCAATTGCTGTTAACCTAGAATGCAGATCATGATGCTATGAAAGCGGCCGTTGGAGGTCAGGACCAGCTGTTCTCTGGACTAGAAAGGGTTCAACTTCTTCAAAAGTTTCCTTTCCCAATCTTTATGGAGGCTGCAAGCTTGTTTCTAAGCACTTTCCCACAGCGCACGCCGTGAATTCCAATGATTGACTGCCATGGAAGCATCTGAGAGTGTGAATAAATCTTCAAATGTTTGCTTCTTAGTGTTTCTCCGTGCTCTATAGATTATGTATTTTGTGGAGGGCCATAATTTCAAGCCCAGATCTATGAGCCCATTTCGCTGGCGCTGACTGAAAGTTCAACCAAAGTGCTTTAGAATTTGTCCTCAGCTCAAATGTCAGTGAAACAGACTGACGAATCAATGAATCACTGTTTAAAACTATTGATTGCATACGATTGATTACAGAACAGTATATAAAGAACGGTGCCTTTTAAAGCATCTGTTAGCTTGCTCTAATAGTAAATGTATGAAAGCTTTTCGCAATGTTACATTCAAAAATATATATAAATGGTAATATAATTTAATAGTGGTTAAATCCACCAAACATACAGAGAAAATGCCTGTTTAGAACCGTGTGGGCATGTCAGATCCCATAAAGACCCAAGGATTATGAGAGACACATGTGTTGTATTGTTATCTCAGATGAGGAGAGTTGTACTGCATTACCGACATTCAGACAGGATTACTGATATATTGAGATTAGAATGAGAAGCCAATTTCAGTCAAATTAGCAAGAAACTGACGTCAAACAGGTTAATGAGTAATATATGAGTCAATTCTGTCATACAAGATGGCCTCAATGCTGAAGCCAAAATGTGATTACAGCTGTGGTGGAGCTCACATGTATCTGATGCATTATAATTATTAGACTAAACTTATAATTAAACCCAAATGGAAAAAAAAAACTTGTTTTACATCTTACAAGTTTAGTAGAACATTCAAGTGATGCCCTTATATCAACACAACTGGCAGAACCTCCTAACAGCCAACTCCTCTCCACTGTAACTGACAAGTCTGATTGGTTCTTTGGCAGATCTGATGTAATCAAAAGTGTCAAAAATATAATGACAAAAACTGCAGGTCGTTAAAATGATTGTGAAAATGAGTAGACAGGGACTTTAACAGAGGTAAAAATCATTGCCTTATTACGATGCATCAGGCTGGAGGGGATGATTTAATTGCATTGATTATATTAAAGGGGTGCACCGATTTGATACTCAGTTTATACGGGCCAAAATTACTGGATCGGATATCAGGAAAGGCCTGAACAATCACATAAATTTCCCACCTGTGGGGCTAATAAAGGTTTATCTTATCTTATCTTAGCTTATCTTGTCTTATAAGCTTAACTAAACTTCGATGAGGGCACACGAAACACAGGTGAGCAGCAAGGCTGTGTCTCAAATAGTTCTCTGCACTCTACATTGTACACTATTTCAGAATTAAAATACAGGCTCCTTCAGCCAATGCACAAACAAATGTATTATTAAGACCTTAGTTGTCAAAGAGAGGGGAATTATTCCACCCCTAATAATAATAATGGACTAAAGTATTAATTTTGCGACCAAAATTCAATTCTCTGCATCAAAATGTCTAAAAGATTATTCTTTAAATTGTCTACGTTCTGCTACAGTGTGAATAGTTCCTCTAGTTACAATTGTGCATCCATTGCATCTCCATTGTATCAAATGAATCAAATCTCCTGAGACTTTTCAATCTCTACTGTCTTTTTGTAAAGATTGAACAAAAGAGGAATACACTGGCAACCTTGTGTTTCTTTTAACCCCGTAGTAGTTATATGTCAAAAATAATGCATGAAATGGAGACTGTCTTGATGTTACTGATGTCACAGGCTCAAACAAATCACTTGGACGTTTATCACAGAACTCCAAGACTCCGACCCCGCTCTGTCTGAGCTGCCCTCTGCTGCCGTGGCCTGTGGCATCAGTTAGCAGCCGCTATCTCTCCGCAGACGCCTCTGGGGGGGGGACTCTCCCGGGCAGGCGGCCCACAGCTTGTCCAGCACAATCTGATCCAGCCTCACTTTATCAGAGCTCTCTCAGGCCCCATCATCCCGAGCCAGCTAGCCTCACAATCACACATAGGCATGTGCTCCAATCCATCCTCTCCCACTTTAGTGTAATAAGCTAGCTGAAAGATGCTATAATCAAAGTTTTTCAACACATAAAGAAGGTGTGGACATGCCATCTTCACTGTCACCAACCTAAAGACGTTCTTGACAAATTAAAAAAAAAAAGGCCTCTTCAAAATATTACTTTTTGCAATCATTTTAACTGTAAAACTATGTGTGCTATGTAGCAGTGTTTTTCAGTACACCAAATGCAGCAAATAAGTTATGCATTTCATGTCTGATCTTAGATTTTCATTGGAAAGTTTAACGGAAGCTCCTGGTACTGTTTTTAGCCATGCAACATGTTCTTGCTGGGTTATCATTGGTAGAACTTCAGTGGATTCTGTGGGTTCTGCCCACCGATGACCAACTACAAAGACAACTATGATTTTTATATCACCTGTAAAAGCTAATATACAGAAAGAGAGGAGAAGGCCAAGTTATCTTTGAGCATTTTCCACTTAAGTTATTTAGGCTTATAAAAGTAGGTTAACAGGGCAAAACTTCTGTTGAAATATTATTTGAAGCTCAATGACCTCAAACGTTTAAGGCATTTTAGTGTGTATTCATAGTGCTTATATTTATACTGTTTTTACACCCCCATATTAAAAAGTTAAGATCTGTCCCTGGTTAGTGGGCAAAAAGCTTCCATTATTCCATTAGCCTTTTATCCCTAGAGTTAAGGAGTAAAGAGTAACTTTAATGTCTTATTTTAGTAATTACTGAATTACCTGAGTTTTAGCTGTAACCTTCCCTTCCGTTGTGACGTCTGGATGTCTTCATCCTCCTTGCCACTAGGGGAGCTCTAAGTCATGATGTTACTTAAGTACTTTCTGTTTATGGCAATATATTAAGACTGGTTGCGGTATCAATGTTCCCTGGTATACTGAGGATTTTTATAGCTTATTGTAACTGGGCTATATGGACAAAAGTATTGGGACACGTGTATTTAGTGTTTAGGCTAGGCCCCTTACTTCAGTGAATATCAATCGTAATGCTACAGTATACCAAGACACTTTGGACAATGAGTTTGGGAAAGACCATTTCTGTTCCAGCATGACTGTGTCCCAGTCCATAAAGTCATGGTTGGGTGAGTTTGGTGTGGAGGAACTTGACTGGCCCGTACAGAGCCTGACCTCAACCCCATCCAACACCTTTGGGATGAACTGGAACGGAGATTGTGAGCCAGATCTTCTCATCCAACATCAGTGTCTGACCTCATAAAAGCTCTGTAGAATTAATGGGCACAAATTCCCGCAGAAACTTTTGTGAAAAGTCTTTCAAGACGAGTGAAAGCTGTTATAGATGCAAAGGGGGGAAATCCATATTAAAGTCTATGTATTTAAATACAGTGTCATTCAAGTCCCCATTGATGTAGTGGTCATGATTATTACCTGATCTCTCAGATTTTGGATTTCAGTTTTTGACCTTTGCTCTGTTTTCGAATTCTGTCTTTTGCTATGCTTGTTTCTTGATGTTTCCCCCTCTCTGACCCTGCCTGGTCATGCCTGCTGACCTACTGCCAAATGACCAAATATATTTCTAGTTGGAGTAGTTCTTACAGTAAAATGCAGTTCACTCTACAAAATCGGGTTGTAATGCAAAATTGGAAAAGTAAGTTCGGCAGAAGCAGGAAAAGAATTAAGCACAATAATTAAACACAACGGCTGAACATAACTCTGTTTGTACTATCTAATGCAACTGGTTTGGCTGGACAGTCATATAAAGCCAGGAGGAAAACACTTGTCTACAGATGTTTGACTCCTCTTTTTTTTCTTCTCCTTTTAATTTAGTAATTCCTGGGGTGATAGCACAGAACGTGTAATATCGATCCACCTTGGGCCTGCCTACCTTGCAGCTACACATACATGAAAGGCAGTGTAAATTTCAATTAGGGATAATGGAAGTGTAGTGCGTTGGGAAAATGATTTTGTACTTTCAGAGGATCGTTTTCAATTTGGTTGCTCACTCTCATGGAAAGGCAGTTAGGTAATTGACTGCTTCCTCTCATTAAAGTTCCTATTTCTAGGTTAAATGGCAGATAGCCATTCACATAAGGTATTGTTTGGGAACCAAAGCACAATTGACTTCATTTAATGAAACTGACGTGATCCTGATAGCCGTGATTTCTTGCATTTCTCGGTTTGATGGGTTCCGAACGGTATCTCTGGTTTGATGCTGTAGAAGAACTATTGAATCCTTCAGCGGGCGCTTCCTTATGAAGGTAATAAATGACATACAAGAAAAGTTCTAGTAACACTAGACTTTAGTGCTCTGTTTGACACTGTAGATCATATAATACTTACAGACAGGTTGGAAAATTGAGTATGACTTTCTGGAACAGTCCTTAATTGGTTTAAGTCTTTTTTACTTTGTCAGCAGCTATGAATCTGAGTGGATACCTATATCTAGTTCCCCCAGGGATCAGTTCTCTGCTCCCTTTTGTTTAGTCTGTTTATGTTCCCTCTGGGGCTAATATTACACAATGACAATATTGATTATCATATTAATGTAGATGACACACAGATATATTCGTCTCTCTCACCAGGTGATGACAGCCCAAAAGACTCACTGTATCAGTGTATGGATCACAAAAGTAATTGAATGAAGCCAAACTAAATTAGCACAAAGAGATATTTTTGTGGAACAAAGGAGAGAGCCATGGAATTAGCATATGACTCATTTCCAAGTCCAAGTCTGAAATCCAGGCACTGCAATAGCGCTAGGCCTCCCATTTTCTAATTATATGAAAGGGATCACTAAAACAGATTTCCATCACCTTAATAAAATAGTAAGAATGGTTGGTGTCCCAACAGGCCCTAAAGAAACTCCTCCATACATTTATCTTTAGCAGGGTTGACTATTGTAATGGTCTGTTAAATGGACTTCCCAAAAGACCTTTAAACAGTAACAGCTTATTCAAAATGCTTCTACAAGAGTTTTAACCTGGAACAGGACAGCAAAAGACATTACTCCAGTTTTAAAATCTTTACACTGGCTTCCAGTTGTTTACAGAATAGATTGCTTTAGGCCCAGTGTATCTCTGATGTGTTTAAAGAAATAAAATGGAGTCACTCTCTGTGGATGTAGGTCAGTTAGTAAAATGTTCACATGTGCTTCAAATGTAGGCCTTTTAAAATTCTGGCTTTCTTGGTTAAAGCAGAAGAGTCCCCGAACTACAGCCCAAGATCTCAGAGTTCTCTGTTCTTCTGTAAATTGCCTTGAGATGCAAGCCAGTGGTCAAATCTTTAGTACACATCAGAAGTGGGTAAATATAGGTTTCAAAAATAATATAGCATTCATTTAAAAGAATCATTGGATTGAATTGTGGATTGTCTCTGGCATTGCTTCAAAGAACTCATTTAATACCTTTATTTTTAAAACCCCAGAGACAAAAAGTGGTGGACACCAAAGTTTAATCATTAATGACACCAATGAGCCTCTTTATTAAGCACACTTCTTCATTTTATTGGTTCTAATGACCATACAGATGCACTTTGCACACTACTAGTTAGCACTCCTTTCATCAATGGTCTGGACCTGCACAGGACCACCAGTGAGTGGATATTATTTAAATAGTGGATCATTCTCAGCACAACTGTATCATTGACTGGTGCATCTAACCTATTAGTTCACCTTATTTAATAAAGTAAGGTGTCACATAGTGTGAACAGCACAAAATAGTTCTCTGTATGAGAACAGCCCGAAATTGTTCTCTGTATTTAACCATTCACCAAGTGAAGCAGCGGGCAGCCAGGAACACAGCGCCCAGGGAGCAGTGTGTGGGGACGTCATGGGATTCAAACCCATAACCTTCTGATCGCAGGGACAACTCTCTAAGCACTAGGCCACAAGCTGTATGTGTAAAGTTACTGACTATAGTCCATCAGGAGCTGCACAGTTTGTGTTAGCTATCCTGAACAGTTTCTGAACACCATTGGCTGGATATTTTTAGTTGGTGGTCTATTCTCAGCCCAGCAGTGACACTGTTTACAAACTCCAGCAGTTCTGCTCTGCGTGATCCACTCTGTTTAGAAGACATGCACAAACACACACACACACACACACACTCACCTGCCACAACCATGGTAGTGTCACTGCTGCTGAGGCGTGATCTACCACCTTGTGCACTGGTGGTCCTGTGAGGGTCATGATCATTAATAAAAGGGCAAAGGGGGCTAACAAGTAATGCAGAGAAACAGCTGGACTACAGTTTATCATTTTAAACTACAAAGTGCATCTATTTGATCACTGTAGCTGATAAAATGGACAATGAGTGTAGACATAAGGTAAGTGTATGTAATAAAGTGGTTCATTAGTGTACACACTCACATTACACTGTTATGTAATTTATGAGACTGTGCGTCTCTGAAACCATGGAAAGATCAAAGCGGAAACGTTCACACGTCCATCTCATTCTCTAAATCATTTATTTCTTACCATTCCTGAAAGGATTTTTGTTTTTCAAAATTTTGCAATGAATAATATATCCAGTCCTTTATTTTTATACCCTTATTGATGCTGACCCGCGATGCCCTTTGTTACGTCTTGCAGAACTTCAAAGCCTTTGAGAGTGTGTCTTTAATTATGTGCTTTGGAGTACTTTTAGGAGAGTTTTGGACCAAATTGGCGGGTCAGGCGGAGGTTTCTGGGAGTGCTATTCTAGTGATAATTGTAATTACAAAGGGCCTCTCATGAGGGGAATCTCATTAGCTTGAACGCCAGATAAAACCTGAAGATGTGTTCCATCTTGCATTCAGGGTATCTTTCATGCGCTTTCCCCAATTACCGGCTTTAATGTGATTTATGGCGCGGATTAAGCACCGTTTTACAGGCACATGTGGGAGAAAAATGCATCTTGTTATAGTATAAACTCAGTACAGTGCAATAAGCAATACTGCAAGGTCATTCTCAAATACCATTCATTCATTTAGTGTGAAGAATTCCTTGATTTTATTTACTGAAAAAGCTATTTGTTTGATTAAATGTGTACATCAAGGCCACACTAATATATACATCAATATCCAAGCTGAATCAGTTATGTAATCATTTAATTAAATTAACATTTAACAATGATGTTTCTGTTGTCCAGCCTAATAATAACTTTAAATGTTAATAATAATAACCTGAAGATGGTAACGTTTCACCTACAGGGTCATATTTTCATGTATTCTCTTTCTTAAGTATACTGAAGCCACACAACTGCCAGTTCATGACAGCCCATTTAAGGGAGTCCTTATTAAACAGAATAAATATGGCTAAATTACTAAAAGTGTTAATAAAATATTTGTTTAGTTATTTTCTTTAAAATTGGAATATAGGCGAAAGTATACTAGAAAGTATAAGAAAATCATATATGTACACAAGTCACTGTTAGAAAGTCCTATAACTGGAGCCGAACAGCTTATTAAAATGTGACCATAGCCTTGAACACACTTCTGTCATGGGAAAAGAAGAGCATGTATAAACTCACTCGCTTTCTGTAACCGCTTATTCCGCTCTGGGTCGAAGGTACCCAGAGTCTATCCCGGGGTCTACGGGTGTGAGGCAGGAACTCACCATTCACTCACACCTACAGTCAACTTAGAAACGCCAATTCACCCGACCCACATGTCTTTGAACTGTGGGAGAAACCGGAGACCCCTGAGGAAACCCACACCACCACGAGGAGAACATCCAAATTACACACACACACACACACACACACAAGGCCAAAACACATCCTCAGTCTTGGAGGTGTGAGGCACAGTGCTACCCACTGGGCCACAACTACCCACTGTTACATTTTGCACAGAAGTTTCTTAGAAACCCATCAGCCAATACAGCACTTCTTAGTACCCTCTAGTGTCCAGTCAGCTCAGAAGAATTGATCTATTTATCATCAAATTCTCCTCATTACAAGTTCTCTGGGCGCCTCACTGAAATTGCTGATCTTGCGTTGCAAGGTCCTTGGACGACTATTTTTTAAAATATAAAATACACCAGAATCAAATGTATTTATTTGCAGAGCACAAATACTGATCGGTCATAACAGTATACATGTTTCTGTTTGATTTCTGTTGTTGCAGTAATTCTAATTCTAAGATTATAAATAAATAAATAAATATACTGCCCAAAAAAAATTAAGGGAACACCTTGTATTCAGAGTATAGCATCAAGTCATCTGGTCAGTGCAGAAGCAAAGGGGGTTGTTAATCAGTTTCAGCTGCTTTGGTGCACTAGAGGGGAAACAATGAGTCGGAATGGTTTAACAGGTGGAGGCCACTGACATTTGATGTTTGCAAAGTGTTCCTTTAAGTTTTTTGAGCAGTATATATATATACATATATACATATACACATATATATACACACATATATACACATCGCTATGAAATGCTGAATCAGATAAATTAGGTTTATTGGGCACAAAATGAAGCCTTCACACAAGTACAAAAGAAATAACATCATATAAATGTGAAATAGGACATTGCACATACAGAGGACTATACTGTAGAAAAGTTATTAATTGAGCTCTAGTTAAATTGAATATATTATGCTGGGATGAAGGACATAAATGTGATTAAGGCAAGATGGTGCTGGTGTTCCACGGGATGAGCCGAGTTTATATTTGTCCCTATAATTGCTTTATTGATTTCTTTAAAGTAATTGTGGGTCTCATTACCATAGGGGCCCACCTGGGAGATGCCGCTTAGCAGCTGCTTTGCATCTGCCGTGCACAATGTTCTGCAGAACAGATCTGTTTCATCTATTACCTTCCCATGTTGGGGATGCCACTTCTAATCTAATCAGTGTGCGAGGGAAAATTCTGGTCTGGGTTGTATTTGAAGGAGAAAGGTTTTTCTAAGGTTTTCCCTCCTTTTGACAACACTTCCTTCCATTGATTCATTGTTGTGGGGCTTTTTTCTTCCTGACAGGCCACTCTCCTAGGGCTCCTCTCCATGTTACTCTCCTTATGGGTCCTCATTAGTCAAAGTCAGCCGCTGTCCAGCCTCCGAGACTGCTGTTTAGGCACTTTGAAGTCCCAGCGCAGGGCCAGGCAGACTTATGATAATTAATGTCGCATCTGTGCCACTTGGGTGGCTGGACTGACATGCAGATCACGGGGGATATATATACTGTCCACACAGCCTCTGACTGCTGTAATATTGATAGCTTCAGCTGTATAAGGCTTTGCGGCAGGGGCCTTTCAGCATACCCTGACTGCAAATGTATTGTCCACACAGCCATCCGGTAGCTGTTGATAACAGCAGCTTGTTGCACAGGCCTGTTAGCACAGCTGTTAAAATATGGCTCCTATTAAACCAATATACCTGCGACTTACACCGCAGAGGTCTCTTAGCACAGTGTTACCCACACAGCCGTCCACAGCTTCATGATAGTAGCAGCTATAGAGGTGCTCTATTGTCTTCGTTAGAAAATCAAGCTACTGACTCCATACTCACTGTTCACACAGTAATTTGCTGCTTTTTCTATTGATAGCTGCAGCCATAGAGGATTCTGCTGTGGAGGTTTGTTGCAGGCCTATTAGTGGTATAAGTGTTACCCAGATGGCAAATGTTACGAGGCATGTTCAAAAAGTTTCCACACTTTTATATTTTGGTTGGAAACGGTGAAGGCTGGAAGAGTAGTAATTAGGCATATCTGAGAGTTTGACTCATACATTCTAAATTAAGCATAATTTTTTTCATTATGTCCACATATTCCTAAAGTATATGTGTAATGCCAAAATGTCTAAAATCATGATTTTTTTTATTACATGCAAACGTTCTTAAAGTATATGTGTAATGACACACACTTTGGACAGAAATCGAGGAGAGAATGATCCACTGTAAGGAATGTTTCATATCACTAGCAGTTAAAGTCCTTGCCAATGCCATCATGCCATCGTCTTTGTTGCTCCCAAGAGAGTTGATATTTTTAACTATTCTTTTACAAAGCTGATTCTGTGAAAGCTAACTGCAGAGTTCTGTGATTATTTTATCAAGAATATTTGTTAAGTACACTAGTTTTGACTAATGTGAGTTTCGGTAATTTTATTTGGGGATACGATAACATTAGCTTAAAAATGGCTCTAGCTTTTATTAAACTAAATGTTTATTAAGGCTTATATGGGGGCAGGTGGTGTTAGCTTACATGTAGGGTTGCCAACCGTCCCACATTGTCCGGGACATCCCGAAATATGGGTGATTTTGATTTGTCCCTTCCGGGGCAGCTCCAGTCCCGTATTTCAATCACAGCCCC
>JBBPCY010000035.1:3462346-3477792 GCA_037974405.1 Brachyalestes nurse
AGCTTTTGAAGTTGGGTACAGCAGTCGGGGAAAAATTGTAGGAGGGTTAACAGGTTAAACCACTGGCTTCATATGTTCTGTCCATACAGTCCACTGGTAACTTTGTTCACAAAAATAATGGTTACTGCAGCTAGTGGCCTAGAGGTTAGGTAGTTGCTCCTGAGATCAGAAGGTTTGAATCCCAGGACTATTAGTACCCTTGAGCAACATACTGTCCCCATACACTGCTCCCCACCCCCCTTGTTGGCAGCCCACTGCTACAGTCAGTGAATGGGTTAAATGCAGAGAAAGAATTTCACATTGTTCACACTGTGTGCTGTGCTGTGTTCCCGCGCGACTATAAGTGGCCGCTTTACTGTTTATGCCTTCTAGCATAGCTGTTAGCATAAACTTCTTATTGAACCACTGACCCTAAACATCTCATCCACAGCTTCATGCTAGCAGCAGCTATAGAGGGCTTTGCCGCAGAAGCTTTTTAGCATAGCCATTAACATTGTGTTCCCATTAAACCACTGAATCCAGACCAATGAATGCTTTATGGCATGATTATGTGTTAATGGAGCAGGTTGTGGACTGCTCACAATCCATCATGCTTTCCCGGTTCTGAACTATGGACTTTATTTTGTATCCTCCCCTCCTCAGTTCGTTTCAATCCTCCTCTAATCATCTAATGGAGAAGGGTTAGTAGTTTTGGGCACTGCTATGGGCCTTGACATGTATTATGGTGCTAGGTGTCCATTCCAGCAAGCCATTATTCATGTTAATTGTGCACTCTATGCATCTTTTTCACAACCCCAGTATTTCTGGATTGTCCATTCAGATCCTAAAGCCCTTAATGCCATCCAAACACTACAGGAACACAACAAAATCTCAGTTCTCCTAGAAGAGGAAAGTTGCTTTATTCATCAGTTTTGAAGCTGGCTTCATGACAAGCCTCTGTGCGTAAGGTCTGCATGAAGACAAGGAAAGATTAACAGCCAGGTGATCAATGAAAAGACCTCTGGCATACATTCCAACATAATGAATTAGGCTTTGCTGACTGGCATGTTAGTCAGCACTGTACACTACATGCAACGCTGTACAGGACGGAAAATACTACGCTTGATGCCACATTAGATTAGTAAAATCCATATTCTTTGAAACACAGGCAGTGACTATGTACTTCATAGTGATGAGAGTGAACATGCAAAAGCTGCAGTTTTAGATCCTCTATTACTGGTAATTTGTAGTAAGCAGTTGCTTTATTAAGATATTATTATTATTATTATTATTATTATTATGATTTGATGATGATGATTATTATTATTATTACTGCTCCCAATAATATTTTTCTAATAGAAAAACAATACGTTTTCAATTAGAAAAATGCAAAAGCAATCTGTTCAGCTGTACAGTTGATATTTTACTTCAGTGTATACAGTAACATTTGTGAGTGCAGTGTATTTTTAAAAGGATTTCTAAATTTTAGCAAAATAATAATCTCAAATCTTGAAAAACTGAGATTGCATGATGTAGTGATATTTATGAATCAAATTTACAGATTCCAGAGGTTCATCACCTTAGTATTAGAAGGTATATTGCCCTTTACATTTTATTTTTTTATCTCCTTTTCGTTTAAATCATAGCCCCTCCCACTATTTACATCTCCATTGTTCACACAATGTTTTCAGGCTGGGAGGGTGAAGGCTAGCATGTGCTTCCTCTGAACCATGAGAAGTGCCACTGCATCTTTTCATTATTGGACAGCTCAAGGAGAACGCTGACCCCCAATTCTGCTGTGTCAGCTAACAGACACCTGCAGTGTCAGGCGTTGTGTTGAGTTATGTGGGAAAGGGAGGGTCATCCTGCCCACTCTGAGAGCTCGAGGTCACTTTTGTTTTGACTCCTGACAGATGGCTGTGGCATCGCCAGTGATCAAACTCACATTCTTTCAACAAGGCCTGGCAGGTTGTGCCCCGCAACATGAATTAGAAATGTAAATGTATTTTAGCTCTGAACTGTGATATATTTCATCTATTTCAGGTTTTCTGTACTATTCTTCCCCTTAATGAGAGGTGAGGTTGGTAAAACACAATACTATTGATTAATATTATTTTCCCCACCCACTGGTGCATAGTGATGTAAAAATCAATAAAAAAATAATGTGTAGTATGACCAAGTATGTGAAAAAATACACTGTATGTTATAAAGTTTAATAGAGTTTTCTTATCTTTGCTGCAGTTTCTGCACTTCTAGTAGAATTTACACTAGATGCTGAAACATCACTGGGAGGATTTGATTGTATTCAGACACAAGGATGATTCAGGATGACGTTGGATGATTCATCCTAGATGATTTATCCTGCTGCTTTAGAGCATCCCATCCTACTGGCAGTACTTTTCTATGGAGATGATTTAAGCTGTCCATGTTCAAATTGAACATCTGCGTCAGCAATCAGTGCACCTTAAAGGAGTCATACTCACTATTCAGAAGGGGCTTTTCTACACACATGGCAGGTTGATTAATAATTTCATTGATAAAAATAAAAAATGTAAAATAAACCCACCTACACTTCAGTGATGGAGGTCTGTTATAAAAGGCTATTATAACTCAATAGTGTGCAGTACCTGTATTTAATTCAAGCAAACTGCAGAGTGTGACTCAGACGTCATTATTTCTTAGCACACTGAGTCAAATTACATTTTTGCCATGAAATCTAAGAATTATTTTTAAATGTTGGCTATAATGATTTTTTTCTTGCTGGGTAACAAGAAGGAGTAAAAAAGAAATGCTGATCAGGCGGTTTTGGGTGGCATCAGTATTAAGTAAGTAGCACACAGAATGACTAAGTTGATAGATATGCTGAGAGAGCATGTTCCCCTTGCTTTGCTAAGCTTTTGTGTGGGGGAGATTGATTAGGGTATAAAGCTGAACGCTCAGGTTTGCCATATTTGTGTAAGCCTCTTTCATTCTGCAAAGTGAAAGTTTTACCTTTCTCTTTGGTTCAGAATAAAAAGAGACTCACTGTTCCTGCATGTGTGTGTTTGTGTGTATGTGTGTGTGTGTGTGTGTGTGTGTGTCAGAGAGAGAGAAACAGAGAGAGAGGGAGAGAGAAAGAGAGAGAGAGAGAGAGAGAGAGAGAGAGAGAGTGAGAGAGAGTAACCTTGCAGCCAGAAATGCAATTATAGCACTTCTTAGTACTTCATTATTACTGTATAAATACTATTTCCCAGACTGCTTTCAACTGAGCATTCACAGCTTTTGAATACTCTTCACTTGGGATCACTGGTGGCAGTTATAGGGCGCAGGGGTCCTGCACAGTTCAGTGATTTCCCTGGTCTAATACTTCACCTAAATCTTTTAAATTAACCGATGACTTGAATCAGTGGGGTTTCAGCAGCAAAATTGCCAAACTGTGCGGGACACTGACTCTCCAGAATTGGAATTTATTAGCCCTGCTGTACACTCCTAAAAATAAAGGTGCCAAAAGAGGATCAATGGAGCAATGCCAGAGCAAGCAGTGATTCCCTTTTTGACCCACAAAGCCATCAAAGACCATCAAATAATTCAGGCAGGTAGAAAGCAGGTAGTTTAACAGTTCTACAGTTAAATACATTAAAACAAAAAATAAACAAAATTTTACATATCCTACCTAGCGGTTAGGGCGTTTGCCCCCTCATTCAGAAGGTTGTGGGCTCGATTCCTAACACTGAGGTACACTTGAGCAATGTCCTGTCCCCACACACTTCTCCCCGGGTGCCCTTCTTTGGTGGCAGCCCACTGCTTCACTTGGTGATTGGGTTTAATGCAGAGAAAGAATTTCACACTGTGTGGTGCGTTCACACTTTACTTTATTTTCAGGACATTTAGTAGTGCCTGAAGAATGTTAATTTCATCTTTTATAGCAGCATGTTTCAGTAAAACATCCCCAACCTAATTTTCAGTTTGCAGAAAAAAAGTCAATTTCTTCAAGGACCAAGGACCAATTTCTGTGGTTAAAGCCAACTGTGACTAGATGCTAAAAGATTAGAGGTATATGCCGCCCCTCTGGCAAAACAAAGTTCGCTGTGTAACAGTGGATCTCTCCCAGACTTGATAGTCAAACTGAGTGATTCTGTACATTCGAAATGTTGAATGTGAACTTTATTTCTATTCAATGGAAGGGGCAGCACTGAAAGAACCACTTTTGGTTTCTTAAAGAACATTTCAGATTATGTCTCTCTAGCTTTTTTCACTTTTGTTAATCATACATGCATCATGAACACTTAAAATCTAGAGAGTCTTTACATACCACAGGCGAAGCTGAGAATCATTTTGGAACTTTTACCTTTAAGAGCAGAACTGCTTCTGCAAAGGGAAAAAAATGGAGTGACAAATTTTAAAATCCTCCAGCTTACATTAAACTGCAGCATTAAATGTAAATGTATGGGAGATCCACCAAGGCACAAATCTGGAGATGAAAAAGCAAGCCTTTGTAAGAGCATAAAGCTCAAAGCAGGGCATGAAATCACTAAAACAAAGCCATTTTATTACGAGTAGTAAATGGCAGCTGAAAATGGCACTGTAACGGTTCTACAGCACAGCAGCGTTTGATGTGCATTGGGTAGAAGCTTGTCCAACCTCAGTGTACAACACTTGTGGCCAATAAATTCCATACAATCCCTGCTTATGTGTTTACTCTGCCAAACGCTGATGAGCCCCGTGGCGGAATAATAAGCTGGCTGACCCTTGCAACACTCATTAAGGTGATGGCGTAGCTCAGGTTATAATCAGCATCCTAATGGGCAGAGCCAGGATGAATGATTTCTTAACCAGCAAGAGACAAGAGGAGCAGAGAGAGCGAGAGACAGAGGAAGAGGAACAGGGAGGACGACAGACGAGGGCGAAGTCGTGCTGATAAAATTCAACATCACTGCATTTCCCAAATATGTGAGTTTCACAATATCAGGGGATGTTTCGTGGCATGAATTATGTTAATGAACCATGCCCCTTGATCATCGGTGCTCTAAACCAAAAGAATGTCTACACAGGGGTGCTGAACTCTGGCCCTGGAGGGCCAGAGTCCAGCACAATTTGTTGATTTTCCTACTCCAACACACCTGATTCAACTCAACACTTCATCGCCTGGTTTAGTTGGAGTGATAAGCGCAATAAAATAGCCAAACTGTGCAGGACTCTGACCTTCCAGGACC
Source organism: Brachyalestes nurse (assembly GCA_037974405.1). Classification (NCBI taxonomy): domain Eukaryota; kingdom Metazoa; phylum Chordata; class Actinopteri; order Characiformes; family Alestidae; genus Brachyalestes; species Brachyalestes nurse. The sequence continues at coordinate 3,467,518 of JBBPCY010000035.1, forward strand.
ACAGTTTTTTATCCTTAGTCTACAGAACCAAAAATAACATACTCTGTGAACTGATGCCATAGAATAACCACTCTGGGTTCCCTACACTTCCCTTCTTCAAGGTGTGACTTTAGGGAACATAATTGTTCTCTATGAAATGGTACTATTATGCTCCCTTTTCCATGGGAAACTGAATGTACTTTTAAACTCCAATAGTACACAAATGGACCTTTAAGACCATGATGTACCTTTTGAGGATGCACTCCATGTTCCTGGACAGAACCCTTTTTTCTAATAGTGTAAAGAACTACTTATTGTATAGTTCATAACATGAACAAATTGTACATCCAAGCAAGAAATTAAGGAAAAACAATGTAAATAAAGGCATTTTTAATGTGTTTTTCTTCTTTCATAACATTCTGTGTCCTGGAGGGCTGGGGTACAGCACAGTTTATTGTATTTCTCGCACTGAATTACTATTACTAAACATAGCAATTCACTTCAGAGTCGAATCAGTTGTGTGTTTGAGCAGGAATATCATCTACTGTGCAGGACACTGGCCCTCCAGGACCCAGGAACACACACAGGATGCACAAAAAAATTAAAATGTAAGACATAACAGCTCCAAAAGGCTTAAATAAATCACAGGCTCTCTCTCTACCTCTTTCTCTCCTGTCTCTAACCACCCTCTCTACCCACTACCCACTCTCTTACTCCTCCCTTTACCTAGCTCAGTCCTGCAGGCTTGAGAGGGCACTCCTTGATCCACAAAACAAAAAGAGAAACAAACAGAACATGGAACCAACATGGGGTAATTGCAAAGAACAAGACAAAGTAGAACTAATGCTGTACAGAAATTAACAATGATGGCCCAGGGCTGAACGGAGACATGCAGAGAACAAAACCCAAACAGAGAAACACAAAGGCAGAACATAGTGGAAAAACACAGGGCAAACATGAGTCAATAAACAAAAGGGCAAAAAACTCAAAAACCTGAACAAACACAGAGCAAAGAAACACAGACAGAAACACAGAGAATCGACAAACACAGACTGAAACACAGGGGTGTGTATACGAACCAGGGAAACATCTGGGTTAGGGATGACACAGGAGCAAGACACAGGTGGAAACGCTGAGGAGGATGCAGGACTAAGGCGGAGACACATCAAATCAACAAACTCATATGGCAGACAGGCAGATGGCAGGGTAAACAAAAACAAAGGCACATGGAACAGGGAAGAGATAAACAACAACATGGACAAGAAAACAGGGGAAAGGACAGGAGAACATTAACAGGCCAAGAAACGGGGAAAAATAGGGATAATGTTACAGCGAGACATGGAGAACAAGTAAATATACAGAGGAATGGTGACTGTGCAAGAATGGTGCTCAGAGAAGCAGAAATGCTGATTCTATTACAGCTGTGTGTGGCAGCTGCTATGAGGGGCTGCAGCGAGTCAGTGACAATCAATAATAGTGATAAAGATTTATTACAATAGCAAGAAGCACAGAGAAATGATAACGTTCCAGACAAAATATCACTGTTTCAGATTCATCACGCACAATCTAATGCTAATATATTTCCAGTTTAGGGCTTTCTTTGCACGTACAGCTTTGGATCCACCCCCGACACACACACACACACACACACCCACGCACACACAAACTCCAGCCTCCACCACCGATGCCTCTGAGAACATCCTCAGTCTCCTCATCATGATTTCAGTATTTCTGCTTGGTAATTGGAATGTATTGATTAGTGTGTATGGATAATGAATAGAGCTTGCAACATTTAGGCCAGTCTGAAGCTGCACCCCAGCAGTGACCTCCTGGAAACCCTCCTTCCGTAACCAGGGCTGAATAATCTCCGCTGCCCTCCACAGCTCATTAGCGATCGAACCCACTAATCATGTTTTTACTCAGGACACTGGGAATAAAATGTTTTTAATAATAATGCTAACATTACACTGCATTTTTTATTCCCCTCATGAGAGCCTTTTGGAAGCATTATCAAGGTGCTCATTAGAAGTGTAGTGATTGGCTGTCATTTTCTGGATCAGACTACAAATTAGATGCATTCTGAGCTGCTTTCCAAGCAGACATACAAAAACGTTAGCTGCATACAAAATGGTGCCAAAGAGAATCATAGAGATAAACATTATTCAAAATAATGAGACATTTCACCCGGGCTTTTTAAAATTAGCCTCCAACAGCTAAAGTCTCACACCAGCTCCTCCACTGCCCTTACCATTACAGTCGCATTGCATTTACCTCCTGGAAAATAAAAACATTCTAGCTTTTCTAGTGTGATATTGCATCATCCTTTAAATGTTGTAACGTTTCCAAATGTGTTGTTCATGCTCCAGTCCAGTGGTTCCCAACCTTTGCACATTTTTGTGTTTACCACCACACTTGATCTGACCAGTTATTTTCAGTCAAGAGCTTAGGTTTAGTCAATTAGTCAATTAAGCCTGCAAAAAAAGCTTAATTTACCTTAAAAGCTTAATCAAACAATTAGAGAAATTTGATCTGAAGTCATATAAAAACAACATAAATACTTATATATTAAGCAAATAAATCAAAGGTATTTGCACAGTGCAAGTCTTTTACATCTGTATATAGTTGATTCTTTTACTGTATCAAGTGGTGTAAATTAGCAGTCTTTATATATATATATGATTTATTGTTGTTGGTCTGTATGATTTATAGTAGAAACATCAAAAGCTGAGAATGTACACAAACAACAGTGAATGTAATGGTGAACACATCATACTGGTTAAGGAATGTCATGTATCTTCAGCCCTGTGGGTATTCATCTATCCAGTCGTATGGACGAAAGAGACACTGAGTAACAGACAGGGGACAGGTGGGGTAACGAGCAGGACAAATCGGGCAGAGATACTGAAAGCCTTGAGCTATGGGTTTGCCTGTTCTCGTCAATCGATTAGCCACATGCACAAGCAAGGTAAATGGCCCGGCCTGACTTTCCCAAAGCTCCTCTATGCATTTTCACAGCTTTGGCAACACATCCCCTGTGGAAGTGTGTACTTATATGTGTAAACACACACTGAATACGCTCTTCTGAAATATTGTCAGTCTGCAAAATGTAATGAAACATATACAGGAGCGCATCACACCGCTCGTAATTTTCGTCCTCATCTCACTCTCTGTGAAGAAGGGGACAGAAATTGCTGCCGCTATAACATGTCAACCCCACCGCCCCCACCCCTCAAGTGTCTAGCAAATAAATAGGACACGTTCCCTTCTGAATGTGACTTGACTCCAAGTGAGCGTGTCCAACATCAGTATTAAGCAACAGCGTGAGAGTCACCAAGGCGATAAGGAGGCTGCAGGTCTCAAAGGAATCAGTTGGATGTTCAGATATAATATAATTCAGACTCTCTGTAATTGGTGATAGGAGTTATTGGCCAATTATGAATCAGCTTTGTTGTCATATAGCACTCACCCACAATGTGTTATAATAGCTGAATTGCTCTTATTGTTAACTGGTCATTATGTTACCACCTCTGTGTTGCGGGTGTCTTACAGTAATGATTCTCCTTCGAGGGCCACATTCCTGAACATGTATCAAGCCAAGTCTTCTTTACTCATAATTGAAAAGCCTTTTCAGGCCAGTATTAAAGGGTCCCTATAGAGGAAATGTCTTTTTTTATGCGTAGTAGTGCATAAACATTCCTAGTTTTTAACTAAGCAGCAAAAAAGCCAGTTTTGAACTGTATATATGATGTCAAAAACGTAGTGCATTTTCATCCATTCACCGATCAGCCATCATTTAAAAATGTCTGATATTGTATATATCAGATGTCTAATATTGTATATATCCCCCTTGTGTCGTCGAAATGACTCTGACCCGTTGAGACATGGACGCAGCAAAATCTCTGAAGGTGGCAGCAAGATTTAATCAACAGATTCTTTAAGTCATGAAACTTGCAAGGTGAGGCCTGCATGGCTTGGACTGGTTTGTCCAGCACATCCTACACCTTGAACACATTGCCATATTCCTCCATTTTTGAACAGTGTTGGATGCAGTATACTGCGGAAAGTGGCCACTGTCCCAAGGGAAAATAGTCCCAAGAATGGGTGTATTACATCTTCAACCAAGCTGTAGGTGGTACATTTCAAAGTAACATCCACAAAAATGCCAGGACCCCTAGCTTCCCACCAGAGCATCACACTGCCTCCATCAGAGTGCCTTCTATCCATTACATATCTTGGTGCCATCTCTTCCTCCAGAAAGCAACACAAACACACACACCTAACGGTCCACATGATGTAAAAGAACGTGGTTCATCAGACCGGGCCACATTTTTCCATTACTCATAGTGCTTAGCTGGGTGAGGGGCCAGTGTTGGCTGCTGTGTAGATCAAATGGGGAAAAATGCCTTTTAAAAATTATTGAAAAGAGAAAAAGAGATTCTGTAAAGGTGCAAATGTCAAGAGTACAGAACAGTTGTTAACACAAAGAAAAAAATCAAGTATTGAAAAGGGAGATGTGAGATCGCTTCTATCCTATGAGTAAAGAAACAGTTTTTTTAAACAGTTTTGAGGCTAATCTGTCTTGTGACCATGCTGATGTAACATTATTGACAGAAAATTCTGATGCAATGGCCTTGAAATTGTGCCTTTCAGTCTTACAGTGAGTGAAATGGGTGCTGTGTGCATGTTTAGGTATAGACAGTAAGAATATTATTATGTATATTATGAGTATGAGTCAGAAATATAAGGGTTAATCAAGAACTCCTTAGTGGGAGAAAGGTATAATCAAATTAACTAGACTCTATCCAATTCTGATGGTTCGATTCTGACGGTCACATGTCCATTATAGGTGATTTGCACAGTGGACAGGGTTCAGCATGGGCACTCTGACTGGTCTGCAACAATACAGTCCCATATGCTGTTCTGTGGGCACCTATGACCCTGTTACTGGTTCACCGGATGTCCTTCCTTGGACAACTTTAGGTAGGTACTGACTTCTGTACACTGGGAACACCCCAAAAGACCTGCTGTTTTTGAGATGCTCTGACCCATTCGTCGAGCCATCACAATATGGCCCTTGTCAAAGTCACTCAAATCCTTAAACTCACCCATTTTTCCTGTTTCCAACACATCAACCTCGAAAGCCGACTGTCCTTTTACTGCCTAATATATCCCACCCACTGACGGGAGCCCCTGTAACAAGATCATCAGTGTTATTTACTTCACTTGTCAGTGGCGTTAATGTTGTGGCTGACTGGTTTATTATCAAGCTTATTATATGTAATATAATTTTAAAATAGTGGTAAATCTGAGAAATCTGGTAAATCTTTTGGGACTTTGGTGTCCCTGAATGCTCTGCATGTTCCTCCCCACCATAAATGTATTTTTTGGCCAAAATCTTATCTCAGACATTCAAGACTATTTCATGTAATAACTTTATTAGGTGGGTTTTAGAAGCATTAGACATTAAAAAATGCCTTCACAGAAAAAGCATGCACCGTGCACAGTTAAAGTGTTCCGCTCACATTAAACATGTGGCTATGTGAAAAACGTGTTGTTTTAGGTCATATGTGATCACACATTATTCATATCTGTTTATTTGTGAACATGTGTTTTTTGCACACCTAACATGAAATATGTGTGAATGTGTTAATTTATGAAATATATGAGGCTTCCGGTTCCCACCATCCATGCTGAGTAGAAAGGCTGGTAAATGTTCATATAAATATGACTTAGAACTGGTTTTGGTTTTTTGGTGCATAAACTCTGGGACATTTAATCTGACGCTGTTTTCAAGTAGTGTATGTTTGTTATGACACTACATCATAGCTAATAGTACAGTCATACACTGTTTTGTGGCAAGTGTTACGACTTTGTGTGTTTCTTTTCACATGCAACATTGATTAGTCTGTTTTTATCTTTCCATCCATCACTGCTTTACATTCCTGCAAGGATCTCTGTCACTGAACAGGAAATATTTCAAAGAATTAAAAAAACAAAAACAAAACAAGACACCCAAGTGATGTCTGAGACTGTTGCCAAAGACATCTGTTCTAGTCTCCATTTTGCCAGGTTATTGGCTCAGTCCAATAGGAATTTGGCTTGTGCTCTAATTGGTGGAGGGTGATGTGGCCAGCGGACGTGGGATTGGCTGGAATAATAGCAAAGGTCAGGGAGGCCGAGTCATTATCTCAGGCACACATCTGTTTCTGACTGCTGATTTACAGCCACAAAAGCTGATAAAGGCACAATAGTAACATCCAGCAGGTATTATCTGGACTGAGGGGGAGAAATCCCAGCTTCTCATCGGGCCACACGTCTGCCATATTGTTTGACAGGCTAATCTCAGTAGACAGGTGGGGCCGGTTTCAAAGCAGATGGGCCGCTTGGCTGACAGCCAAGAAGCTACTCCTTCGATTTTTGTTTCTGACGTCCGAATACTTCAGAGGGCCAGTGAGGTCCACATAGCCTGTGGCTGGAGCAGAAGAAAGGGAAGCGTGTGTGTAACCTCTTTCGGTGCCAGGTTTCCGAGGAATGGCATATCATATTCATGCACATCCAGACTATATGGTCTGTTATGGTTTCAATAACTATCTGCAAATCATATTAACTAGATGATGCATCGATCAGAGTGTGACAATACAACTGCATCAGTTCTAAATGTTGTAATTGATTATAATCGTTTCTTATAATAAAATAAGTGTTTTCCAAAATAAAAGTCTCCAGTTAGGCCAAAGTGCAATGATAAAGTAATGTTAAAGGAAAGGTATTTTATAGGGTGGCCTAGCAGGTAGGATACTAGCCTCTGGACTAAAAGGTCATGGGTTTGAATCCTACCTTCAGGATACCACCACTGGGTTCCTTATCCCATGTTGCTCCAGGAAGACTGCCCCCTGTAGTTAGGGATTGGTCATTTTGGATGAAAGCATCTGCTAAATGTAATACTTGTTTTTATAATGATAATATTTGCATGTTATAATTAACTATTCTTTCAAGAATGCTTATTATTTTTTATTGAATATTGCCATAGATGTTGAGATTTTAGCCTCTTGTTTAAATACAGCTTTTGGAAGTGTTTAATTTAACTGATTAGAATTACTGTTTACATTTGCCACCATTACAGTTTTAGTTAGTTTTGTTCATGTTATCGACTTGTTTAATGTGGCTTGTCTGCATTTTTTTTTTTTTATCGTGAAAGCAGCAGTGGAGGCCACATGCAGGGAAACTTGAGCTCAGTCATGACTACAGAGTTAATTGGAGGGCTGGGGAGTTTTTTGGAGCTACAGTCCAATCTGAACACAGGGAGAACCACCTTGGAAGCCGTGCTAATTGGTGTTCCTCTGTTCATCCACTGCCGGATTTCACCACAACACACAGGTTTGAGTCTCCGAGCGCCCACTTTTAGTGTTGCCTCATCTGTAGTACTTTTATACCAAGCCCTACTCATAAATTTTACACCGAGCATTTATTTGCTCCGTGTGATAACATTTCAAATGCTCCCATATGTGTGATTGCTTGTTTTAGTTTCAATGTCCATGTAAAAAGCCGTGCGATTTTTTTGGTTCGTGGCAGGACACGAAACTAAACAGCGTTATTTATTTATTTATCATTTACTTACTTATTTAGTTAGTTAAACAAACCACCTAGGCACAACCACTGTCCTTTTAAAAGGCCTTTGCTGAGTGTTGCAATTTAGGCTTGGGGAAAAAAGTTTCCTTACCTTATAGTTTTGAAAGGAAGAGACATTTTTCTTACTGAAATGTGCATCAGTTGTTTTTAAATGTAAAGTGTGGTGTACTGGTTTTATGCTGTGTTAATGTTTCCTCCAGTCAACTTTGTGTATAAAGGGGATCTCTAAAAAATATTTCAGAATTGAACCAAAAGAATAGAAAAAAATCAATTTCGTCTGATTTAATTATGAAATGATTCCTTTTCCTCTGGATTCGCTGTGAGGTCACACACTTGCACCTCTTGAGAGATTAAAAAATCAATTTCGGAAAGTTTCTGCCCCTTGCGTCTTGAGGCTTCATGGAGTACAGTGCACATTCAGAGCCATACATTTTGCTGAGTTGAATAATAATGACTCTGCGTCTCTGAGAAATGAACCCATGACGCGGGTCAATTTGATAGATTAAGTGGAAGACTACTGCAGAGTAGCACACGCTCTCTGGGTGTCCCAGCCATTGCTGGGCGGACACTTTTAACCAGAGCCTGCTGTTTGTTTGCAAGGCAGAAACATAATTCTGTCAGCTGTCCACACAGTGCCATCCATCAAAGGACAGCACACCGTCGCCAGGGGATCGCTCTGATTCTCGGACAAGCTGAGCCGAATATGAAGAGGCTTAGGCTAGAGCTCACTCAGAAGAAAGCTCTCCACCCATTTCATCTCTGATATTCTAAACTCTCCGACTCTTCCTCCTTCATGCTCTTTATATCTTTCCACAGGCCGCTTGACAGCACAAGAATTCAAACTGGAATGTGAATAGAAGGCGGGTTTATGGGGGGAGGAGGGTTCACTGTATAAAATCCACATCTCTTCCACATATAGATTCTTTCTGCTGCACAGAAAGAACTTAAGCTACACATAATGTAAAGGTCTACTGAAAATGATCCCTAAATGATCAGTATCCCCCATCAGTTCTATTCCAAAAATGCATTAAAAGCCAGTTGAAGCCCAGCTGTTTTTTGTGCCGAATGTTGCTATAGATGTCACAGTTGTGACAGCTTTTCTGAGCAAAGAGTTTAACTAATTAAAATGATTAAATAATCAAGAGCCACCAGCAATTCCAGACTTCCTTTCCTCACTTTTATTCTGCACTCAGCCGCTTTTGCATTTTTTTCAATGTAGTAACTGAATAAAACGCTTAAGGATGTCATAAGTCTAGTTAATTTTGTGTCTATTAAGTTTGGATTAATCAGATGACCTTCTCAGAGCACTGATAAAATATGTGACTGGAATGACTGGAACCAGATTAAACACAGTGTGTTTTCATGACAATGACGAGAGCTAATTTAAGACAATTAAACATGAGCAATGTAATGCAATGTCAGATTTCTCCAAATCAGTGTCTGTTTTTTTTATTTCTCCAAATAAAAGTCATTTGTGTCTGTGTGCTGTGTTTTACCAGTGTTGAATAATTAGTTCCAAACAGCCACTAGAGGACCCATGGTGTTGGCATCATAAACTGCAAATCCCATAAGGGCACTAATAGAAATAAGTATTATTGCAGTGGTGTAAAGCGTATAAATGTCAGCTTTCTATGAAGCTAATTAAACATTTTACACATTAAACCATTAGAGTGTAAATAAAATGTTTAAAAAATGTGTGTGTTTGCAGTCAGACCTGCTCCTACTCCTGGCTACAGTACAAGAACTAATTATTTGGTTGTCTTACTATATGTAGTACATCACAGTTCATTTGATCCAAAATCATACACTGGCTGTGTGAATCTACAGCTTGGCTTAAATTCTTTACCTATTCGCCCCACTTAGCCAGTTCTTATTTTTTTCTCGTAACCTGTTGGTGGTGCTGTTGTTCATTGGTCCACAAGCGTCCAAAATAATCAGCTTCTAGTTTTTACCAGCAAGCAAAATGATGCAGATGACAGAGATTAAACCTCATTTTAATACATTTTGTTTCTTTGGAAGAGAAGGCGCACTAAGCCCAACTAGCCCATTTATATAAGACACCCCTGGTCATGACTTTGATCCAGGAGGATTACTGCTCTCACTGTGTCGGATTTAGACTACGGGACCTGTTTCTCAATTTGATTAGGAACATGTAACATGGTCATAAAGGTTAGTAATAAGTAAATATTAAAGGGACATTGTCATAAAATGCACAAGGTCAAAGACGGATATTAGCTGATCACATATTGGCACTAACACTCAGATATATTTGGTGTGTAATGAGCAATTAAGTCCAAGTAGCTGAATAGAAACAGCCCACTTCACATGACTTTTTGCGTGTTTAAGTTCAAATAACAGCAGCTTGAAAGGCTTTACAAATGTCATTGAAGTGCTGCTCAAATGGCTTCAATTTCAAAGCAAGTATTTTTCAATTCTGCATGCTTTGCTACACATACAAGGAGCAGCTATGCTTGACTACACAGATCACGCATCAAAGACATACTGTCGCCCTAGCAAGTAAAAGACAAGTGTTTATACACATTATAATACAACAGGAACAAAAACACACCGTGAAATATACACACAAAACTATATACACTGCCCTCCATAATTATTGGCACCCCTGGTTAAGATGTGTTAAAAGCCTTAAAATAAATTCAATTTGTATTG
>JBBPCY010000035.1:3498459-3515749 GCA_037974405.1 Brachyalestes nurse
CACTGAACTCCTCCAGCCATGTCTTTATGGAGCTGCTTTGTGTACTGGGGCACAGTCATGCTGGAATAGAAAAGGTTTTTCCTCAGACTTTATCCACAAAGTTGGAAGCATGGCGTTGGCCAAAATGTCTTGGTATACTAAAGAATTAAGATTGACCTTCACTGGAAGTAAGGGGGCCACCTGAATTCAATAAATAAGAGGTGTGTCCCACTACGTTTGTCCACATGTATTTTGACATGGTAATATCAAATTTGACATGACTAATATGTACTGGGATGCTCTAGCAGTAGCAGTGTGTAAAGTGTGTGAATGTTATTCACCTCGATGTTGCTACATTAGATGTCGTGTCTCAATTAAAGTCTTGGCGCTGGAGGAGCGGGCTGGGAGCTTCCCTCAGCAACGTGCTGTCAGCTTGTTTACCAGCGCAGCAGCGGAACCATGATTAGCGTCTCCGTCACGTCTCTGGAACGCAAAGTTGACATTCTGTTCCACAAGGATGCTTACACACACTGAGACTTTGGGAAAGTCAATAAGCAGCATTGTTAGCAGCAGTGTTAAGGTAGCAGTAGCAAAAAAAAAAAATTACATTCAAGGCCTTTGTGTCCACGTTTTCACAGCCTGCTGATTAGAGGCTGATTCTAGGGTTAATGATCAAAGAGGCAGGCTTGGTCTCGGACGACCACTAAAATGAAGGGAAATCAACTGGGCTGTTTAAGTTCATCAGCGCTAGTGTGCCCACCTGCATATTTTGACAAGCGAAGGGGGGAAAAAAATGAAAGATATTAAATGCAGCGCAGGTAGCAGCTGCACAGCGGAGAGCACTCCCTGAACAGTTATGAGCTCAGGATGAGTTCAGAGGAGGAAGAAAAAATAAAAAAAGGAAAACCCTAAATAATCTGCCTCTGACACACTTCTCATTTTTCACAGACTTCCAGTATCCAATACACATGCAAAAGCCTTCCTTTCTTCCAGCCGCGCCGTGACTCCAGGAGGTAATATGGATGTCGGAAAGTGTGACATTGGACACCCTTGGCCCAAAGTCAGCCTCGTCCAGTCCTGACTTCTTGTTGTAGATTTTTTATGATGATAATCTACTTGTATGCAACTGTATAGAAACCCACCTGCAAACCTTTCTATTCCGTTGTTTTTATCATGTTTGTAAATATGAGTTTATCAGTGACCTCCAGATGTGTGACATGCACCGTTTGCACTAACCATTTACAATGAATAGCTCAGACGCCTGTCAGATGTTAAAATAAATATCTTCTGATGATCCCTTTAAATTCTAAGGATGGGCTTCCTGGACAAGGTTCAAACTACACATAGTAATTACCAAATAATTCAAAAGAGTTTCTGATCATGTTTTCATGCCAAAAGAATCAGATAACTGCAGATTTCGGCAATCCTGTTCACTTTAATTTTATACATTGCCGAAAGGTGCCCATAAACACTGCATAAAACTATGTAAGTCTGGCTTTGTAACATAACATTATATAACATTTTCACAACATTATATAAGATTACAAATAAACAAATATAACAAATATTGTAAAATAATATACAAAGTAATAATCCTGGCTTCTTATTGAATTAGTTCAATAAAGGACCGATAAACTACACTCTAAAAAAATTCTACTGTACTGGTTCATTTTTGCTCAAACAATGTAAATGCACTTTCAAAGATAAAGCAGTAGTTCGAGGGTTTATCTGTACTATCTGTACAGATATCTGTACAATTTACACACACACACACACACACAATTTATTTAGATACAGGATGGTATAGATACAGGACGGTAACTGTAAATACTGGGTTTCCTAAATGCTTATTGCACAGATAAACGGCTTTACATTTCACTGGTGCATGCACTATATCTGTTGTGCAATACTCTTGCATATGTGCACCTGTTTATTGTACATGTCATATTGTATCTATGCCATCAATACACTGTCCATTTACTGGAATACACTGTATATTCTGTATGTAATGTATGTATTCATTTGCGTCTTCATGTCTGTATTCATCTATTTTATTTGTATTTTGTCCATTTATATATGATCTAATTCCACCAGGACAGTTTTCTCATGCATGAAAACTGATTCGGATTCTAGATTTGTTTGAAGGGTGCAAGTGAAACTACTTGACCTCACCTTACCTATTTAAAGCCCACCTTGCGGTTCACAGCTTGTTTTGACTTTTTCAGTGTGTGTTTGTGCATGCATATGTATGTGTGTGCGTGTGTGTGCGTATACACATTAAATTACCCACTGCTCTGAGGATGTGAGCGGTGTATGGCTTAGCGGACTGCTCTTTCATGGATTTGCTTATATAAACACAGAAGCTGTCAGTATCTGCTCCTAAACACGGCACTGATACTCAAACGCTCGGAGTGTTTCATCCTCCGTTTATAACAAAGCCCCGTCTGCGACCCGAAAATAAGGAGACATCGCAGAGGAGGGAGGGCTGCTTCCCTGCGAAAGGCTGTTCACAGTGCTGAGGCGCTGAACTGACAAAACAACTTGTCGCGCTGTGTGAGGAACAGGTCTGTGAGAACATGGTCTGTATAACCTCATCATGACAATGCTAGCTCATGCTGCATCCCCCAAGAAATGTAATTACACTGTTCGATGGCTGGGCACTAGTGTATTTTCCTTTAGAACATCAGGAAACAATCAAAACACCCATGAACAATTGGCCATAAAATATTAATGATATGGATTAGCCAAAAATCTGTATATTTTTAATCAAATGTAGTCAATCAATCAACACAAGCTACAAGGCTTATATACAATATATGGGCGAAAGTATTGGGATGCCTAACTATTAGACCAACAGAGCCTTTAATGCATTCAAATACAAAGACTTAAATGTGGATTTGGTCCCCTGTTGGAACAGCTTCCACTTAGAAAGCGTTCTACAAGATTTCATTGTATTTCTGTGGGAATTTGTTCCCATTCATTCTGTAGAGCAGGGGTGTCAAACTCTGGTCCTAGAGGACCAGTGTCCACCTCAGTTTGATGGTTCTCCTCCTCAAATTCACTAAACCTGACAGTTAACTGGCAAGATGAACCTGGTGTTTCTGAGCAGGGAAATCGCCAAGATGTGCTGGAACACGGTCCTCCAGGGCTGGAGTTCAACACCCCTACTATAGAGCATTTGTGAGATCAGGCACTGAAGTTGTATGAGAATCTCTGATCCATCTGTTTCATCCCAAAGGTGGATGGGGTTGAGGTCAAGTTCCTCCACACTAGACTCATCCAATCATGTCTTTATGGACCTTGCTTTGTGCACTGGGACACAGTCATGCTGGAACAGAAACGGACCTTCCCCAAACTCTGTCCACAAGTAAGGAAGTAAGGGACCTAGCCCAAACCTGAATAACAGCTGTGTCCCAATACTATTGTCCATATCATGTAGCTAACAGGTAACAGAAAAAGCCACAAGGTTAGTGTTGTGCGAACCTAAATCATCACACAGTTGCCCTTTTACAGACAGCAGTGTGTCATGCAGCATCAGAATCCATATGGGCTTGTCTATTTTTGTTTACTTAACAAATCAATGCAGTTTAAGGCAAGGTTAGCATTCCACAAATCTAAATCATTACACATTTGCCTCAAACTGCACTGAGCTGTTAAGTGCACTGAAAGAGACTAGCTCAGGGGTCACCAACGCGGTGCCCCCAAAAGCATTTAAAACATGTTTATTATACGTGAAGTTTAGATATGTTTAGGTAAACTCTGTTCTAGTGTATCAAGCCGTTAGCCCTTCGTATGACTCGGTACCCATGAAGCAGCTCTCAGTTTCAAAAAGGTTGGTGACCCCTGGACTAGCTCGTGTGGTTTCTGATGCTGACACTGTTATCTGTAAAAGTGGGCAAAATTCAAGCCTCCTCGAATCAGACTCGTCCACCTCAAATCTGACTGCTTGTACCTTCACCCCTGCTGTCTTTACTGACTTTGATTTTAGTTGACACCCAAATCGAAAACACTTTGCACTCCCACCTCTCCATAAGTTACATCAGTAAAATTGTTTTTGGCCAAGCTGCAAGTGTTTCAGACAGAAAAGGCTTGTTTTTTTCTCCCTAAAAGAAACACTTCACTGTCAAAAACATTTTGATGGCAGGACCAATATTTTGATGGACAAGTGCCCACCAAACCTAACTTTGGAAATGACTAAATGATCTTAAATGCTCTTAAGGTATGCACATGCCTAGGAGCGTGTGTTTAGGGAGGCTTGTCAGTTGCATCCTCATATTCCTCCACATGCTCCTCATGTTATCAAGGCTTGATCTCCTCCGCTCTCATCGATGCCTACCCTTTCTTTGGTTTTCCTGTCATTGCTTAGCAACTGTTGCTATCCACCTTTAGGACTATCAGTCCTTTGTAGCTCCAGATATGGTCAAAAAACACCAGGGGGATCTTGTCTTCTACCCATTTATCAGTGAGACAAACCTCAACAGCAGCTGAACTCGAGCAGCTTCAGTGCAGACACCAAGATTCACCAATTTTGAATTTCTGAAAGTTACAGCAAACTTACAAAACCCCTAATGGAATAAACAAGAAAAGGGAGATGAGCAACACTCATCCTATTAGGCATGTTTTTGGGATAATAATGGAATGAATAGGAACTGACTTAACTCGCTCTGACTGAATCTCACTGTACAACTTAGGAGAAGATAAAGTTGACTTGCCTTGTGAATGCATCATTAAATCAGACATCAGGCTCGGTGGATGACTGTCTTCAAACCAATCTTTTTCACAATTGTGCACTTTTTACTTTCAAATGGCTGATACAACAGAGCTGACATTTGGAAATAACTTTTATTCAAGTCAATGCACAAAACAATGCACCTGAAATAATGAGATTATGAAGGAGTAGGCGGAAGCAAAACGGTCCTATGAGTCATTTTTAAATGCCGTTATCTGGCATTTTTTTATTTTTCCAACCCTGGCATACAGCATGTTGACTCACTATTAGCTGCCAGTGTAATATGACACAGGTCCAGCACTATCATGAAGAACAATAAACAGTAAAGATTTCCAATAGCACAATGCAAACCTTTTCAATGTGTCCTTCATATTCGGAAAAGGATGGATGTTGGATGTTGGTTGACTTTTGTGATAGATGCAAATTCAAATCCGGACCATGAACATGCCAAGAAAAAACTTTGCACAAGTGCTACTTCAAGCCGTCATCATTCGCAGCTGTGAATGTGCAAGCAATAACCACTGAAGACAAATCACATGGAACAGCTGAGGTCAACTTCCATTGCCAGAATAATGGCTTGTCTTAAAGAGCTGATGTACTTCAGTGAGAAAGCATTGAAGTCTTGCAGACCCCAACCAGAATAGAGCCAAAAGTTCAACAGCGAGGATATTGCTACAGAATGGCTGTCAGGCTTCTTGGACTGCAACAGAATAAAAGGGGGGGTCAAGAAGAGTCAGCACAGCCTGGTAAATGCCTGTTTCATTTCATATCTACAATGACTTGCTTAAAATTTCATAAGGCATCATCAGCTTATTTCAGAGAGAGAGAATAGTTCATGAAACATTTCCGTCAGAGGATAAAAAAGGGCCAGCTGTATAAAGACAATACTTGGTTAACACAAAGTTAAAGACAGACAGGGCAGAAAAAACTTGATATGAAGTTTAATATACTTTATTAGATACCCCTACCCTGTACTACCATTTATTAGCTACTTTATTGGAAACATGAACCTTGTACTTCCATTGAGTGGCCACTTTTTTTGAAACTCTTACCATGAAATTTTCACTGGCTGGCCGCTTTATGAGCTTAATCTACATTACAGGTCCACAAAACCTCATATTTACCTTCTAGCTTCTACTCTCTAGGCTCCTCTGGCTTAACATGATAAGCATCGAGCTGTAAGTTTATAGGTGCATCTACCTTATCTGCACTCACCGGCCATTTTAACCCTTGTATTAGTAAAATCTGTTTTCAGCAAATAAAAACTGTCTACAGTAGTCTAGCGGTGTTCACTCTGCATTTGCTGATCTGATGCTCAGCTTGTGGGTGGAAACCATCCTGAAAGTTCTGCGAGGTTTTTTTCCTTGTTTGTTTCTAAAACCTAAAATAAAATAAATTTGGGCATTTTTTGTACATGATGGGCATTTGCCTGTGACTGCATTTTAAAAATCTCAGTAGCGGTTTCCTTACAAATATTTTAAATTACAGTAACTGGTTCTACATGACACAGGAACACCAAACAAAGCTCTGCATGTTGTCTGACACCTAGAACATCAACACAAACCAGGGCAACTTCTATATAAGGAGTTCTTTGGCCAAATGATGACAATTTGCCTTTTGTTGCGCTTCCAGTACGGATCAATGCCGCTCATGTTGTAAGGGTTAACAGGTGCCAAACAGATGTACTTTGTAGATTTACAATTACAGTTTATCAGTTATCACTGTACAGTGACAACATTTTGACCAATCAAAAAGCAGTGAGGCGGTCAGCTTGGCTGCGGCATGCTTTCGGCCCTGCCGTCAAGCAGCACGGGAACCAATCAGGTACAAGTCACTTTATTTTGTAAAAAGAAAAAAATTCTTGTGGTATGGCATGCTTCCTTTTGCCAGTGGAAAATTACCATTAGAGACTGCAGCTCACATGCTGATGCAAATTTTTAAAAAATCCTTTAGACCCTCATCAGTAGCCAGGACCACTATTGATGGACATTTTTCATTCTCAAACATAGCAGTGACTCTACGGTTTGAGAAAAAAAAAATCCAGCAACACTGCTGACCTGCTGACACACACTATGGTAGCACTACCTTCTCGGTGAGACTGATCCTAATAACGTCTAGTGAGTGGTGGTCCTATAGTGGTTCCTTTTTACTGATGGATGGCGCAGAAGGGGGCTGATAAACTGTGCAGCAAAAGATGGGCTACAGTCAGTAATTGCATAGCTCTGAGTGCACCTATATGGTATTTCT
Organism: Brachyalestes nurse; assembly: GCA_037974405.1. Taxonomy (NCBI): domain Eukaryota; kingdom Metazoa; phylum Chordata; class Actinopteri; order Characiformes; family Alestidae; genus Brachyalestes; species Brachyalestes nurse. The sequence continues at coordinate 3,505,415 of JBBPCY010000035.1, forward strand.
GGTAAAATGGCCAATGTAGGTCTTTCTAGCATACTGGAGTCTAAATGTTGTATTGAGAAGTAAGTGCTGCTCTGTTTGATTAATAATAGAGCTCTTAAGACAAAAATACAAAAACAAATCTCATTGCATAAAGCAAAGTAAAATAGGGCCTCATAACTGAACTATGAGAGAGCCATGATTTTTACATGCTTGGATCACACCTCTGCGGGGCAGGAGATGGATTTCATGTTTAATTTTCCACAGTGCTGTTGCTGACAGGGATATCAGTGGAATGGTGAGCAGTCCATGTCAGCTTATTGGTGACGTGCATGTCTCTCTGCTCCGAGGCAGGCTCTGCTTTGACAAGATGAAATGAGAATGAATGAGCTATAGCAGATGTGGAAAATAATCTGAACGTAGATAATTAGGAAGGAATTATCGGAATATTTACATTTGCATGGAGGAAAGACTTTGAAACGCTTACACACCAGTGCAGCGTAGCTCCTGACAGAGGATGAGCTCCTTCATACCACTGAGGGCATTCAATAACACGTCCTTAAATATGTTCTAAATGCTGAACACGAAGAATGAAAACAATATATTGTCATTTTCAGCTCTTTCTTTAATTTGAGATTTTAAACAGATAACAACCTAGTAAAATCACTGGTGTGTAAAGTACACCGTAATGCAGGTGGATTTTCATTGACCTGCTTAATGCACAACTAAAATAGGAGTGATGTTAACTTGAATTTGAATGAATCACTAAGTTGTTTTTATGATCGCATGTGATATTTTGTCTAATGATTCAACAAAATAAAATTCTGCAAAACTGAAATGGAAACACATTTAAATGAATCCCCCATGGGGGTTCAGTTCTCAGCACGAGGAGGTTTCAGCTGGGTGGCCTAGTGGTTAGGGAGTTGTCAGTGCAGTCAGAAGGTTGTGGGTTCAAATCCCAACTGCTAGTGTCATCCTTGAGCGAGGTACTGTCCCCACACACTGCTCCCTGGTGCCCCTCATTGGTGGCAGCCCACTGCTTCACTTGGTCAGTGGGTTAAATGCAGAGAAAGAATTTTACATTGTTCACACTGTGTGCTGTGGCGTGTTCATGTGTGACTATAATGGGCCACTTTACTTTATTTTTTGCTTTTAAAATACACATCTGTGAACTGTGGCTTTGCTCCAGTCTCAGGTGTCCCCTGTAATTTGTACAGGTAATCAGTTTATAAAGAGCAATGGCTCCATATTTCTCAGTTAATATGGGCTCTTAGTCCTGATACAGCTGGCACTAGGGGTCTTATGTTGAAGGAGTCATTTGGAAGGTAATTTGGAAGAATGTACACAACTTTACAATAAGAATTTACAATAAAAATTTACAATAGACGATTTTCTGTGAATTCACAGGACATTTCAAACATGCTAACTAAATCTGTTGATTTGGCACTTTCATGAAGATATTTCACACTAAGCCAGACTGCTTGTTTACATGTCACCAGTAGAAGCATCAATAAAAATGACCACACGGGATACATTTTACAATAAAGAATTAAAATGTTAGGAAAATTTTAGGAATAAAGATTTGATTATTTTTGAAATAAAGACTTATTCTAGTTTTATCTTCACTGCAAGATATGAGGCTTTAATACTAATATCAATTTAAAAATATTTAGATTATACCCAGATATTTACATGCAGGATCATTTTTTGTCACATCGCCCTGTAAAATGGTGACAGAACTGGTATTAAAGATGGATGAGCATCACTAAGAGCTGGAGGTGTTATGTAACATATCATCCAATAATAGTGAGCTGGAAAGATTTTGAGCTCACAAGTTCCAGAGCACACAAATTAAAATTGCCTAATGACCTGGAGAATAAAAAAAATACCTGATACCAATTTATATTATAAATTACAACATCACATTATTATAATATAACATCCTCAACTCTCTTTTGGTCAATCGGTCCTGAGTAAATGATACCCATCAATGCATTTTGGGAAGTACACTATGTACATTTCAGTGCATAATATCCAATTCCAATTTGCATTCAAAAAACGTTACTGGCACTATATGGATTAGATGAAGGTATAAATGATTCAGCCAAACCAATACCCACAAGTGAAATCAAGTTTCTCACGTTTATCCTTTTCCTTTCCTTATTGGCAAAAACATCTGTGCAGGGACTCTGAAAATGTACTCCAAGAACAGAAGCAGCCAGAGTCCCATTGTTATTTCGACTTGTAAAAACCACAGAACATAAAACAACAAGATATAATAAACAGGGGCCCAGGTGCCAGTTCCGCAAATCGCTTTTCTAAACAAATGCTCGGCTAGTATTTCTTCAAAGACTCACCCAGCTCTCCCTCAGTCCTTACACAAAACACAGTACACCCAGTGCGTCTCCAACCATCAGCCTCTCAGAACTTCTTCAGGCTCATCCAGTGCTTCTACAGGCAGAGGCTTTCGAAGTGCCCCACCAAGTGTTGGCCCAGTGTACCTTGCCATGTGTAGGCCCAGCATGCTCCAGCTGGAGGCCCATTAAACACCAGTGACTTAGGCAAACCCGGTTCTTCCTCAAATTAAGGTTTACCCATCACTTCTCCAAAGAACAGTTAGACAAAATCACACATAGCCAGCTACACAAATGCCATCAGTTCACTGTACGACAAACTACATTATCAGCATTTGCCACAAATGTTGCTTACAAAACACGCAAATTACAGAGACTTTCACACTGGCAGGAACATGGAATATGGAATTTGGATTCAAGTTAAGTGTAGGGAGTGTTTGAATGCACAATACACAGCAGCCAACTGGAATGGCACAGCAGCACAAACAGACCATTTAACTGTAAGAGATAAAGAGAGATTGAAAAAATGAATGAATTATACCTGTTTCTGTTCAATAAAACCACATGATAAATAGATCCGAAGTTAAGCTAAAAACAAATTTTTTTACAGTGCATGACTTCTTTCATTAACTTACTAAAAGCAGTGGTCGGTCATGGATGGGTTAACGGTGAAATAAGGGACTGTTCTTCCAGCAGAGCAATAAGACTCATAGTCACTAGCTCCTCTCATTTATATCTGTCTGTACTATAGCTTTCACATGCCATGAGACTGGCTTTTCCTCCTCTCTTCCACAGATTACAATGATAATGGAAAGTCGTGGCGTTTTACTTCAGGACATGTCTATGAATAGGTTAGCTGATAGGAGAGAGCTATCACATTTTAGCACTTTTTATCCCCATTTGGCACTGAAATGGTGGGGCTGAATAGAAACTCCATCTAAAACCTCGTTACCGCTTAAAGTTTAAGATTCATGGCATCAGTGGAAATAATCAGACTTCATTCTACAGTTCCAGTGAAAATGTGACCTGGCCTGCTCAATGGGCAGGACAAGCTGGACGTATTCGCTGAGCTAACTGACATCATTTTCATTTTCCCTCTTGAAACAATAACACCAAACCCTGTATTTTAAATGTCACTCCAGAATTGATTTTAACGTCTTGACATAATCTTTTACCGTTCATTGGCCGCTGCTCAAATGCCAAAATACAGCTCCACCTGGGGTGATTGTATTGTGTGCTGGGGGTTCTTACATAGCGCAAAAACACAATTTGAGCAACTCCCCCTGTGTCACAGAAAACAGGTCTTCAGCCACGAATCTATTTCAGCTCAATATATACATATCCACCCTCCCTCAGAACACTTCCCAGTGTAAAATATGAAGAATAACCCATGGGTGCAGAATTCAAGTCATGACTGTATTCAGGTCTCTCTCTCTCTCAAAGGCAGGGAAATAATGGTGTCAGGGTAGCTTTTAGCTTTATGGTCACATCCTCAGTGCTACAGTACAAACAAGACATGACTCACATTCCTCAGAAGATTCAGAAGTTATACCGTAGTCTTTGTGACTTCAGATATTCAGCACCTGACTGCCTTTGAATGGGGAAACCTCCTAGAAAAAATAATGATTTGAAACATTCAGAAAAATGAATGCATTTCACTTGCATTGCAGATGACTTTCAAGCATCAGTGATGACAGGACATCTGTATTAACACTGTAACTGTGGAAATCAAAGAATGAAAGAATCCATTCATGCCTCATGAATGTTGCAAAAGTAGTATCTTTACTGATTTGCCTTTTTCTTTTATCTTGTGCAATATTTCCCATACAACATGTGCAATATCCTTAGATATAACATTACTGGACAGTTGACAGTTTAGATACAATTATATATCCATCCACACACATACATACATACAAACTTCTATATTTATATTTTTGTCATATTTATATAGTGTACTTTTATATTATACCATTGTGTTGTATGGCTTTTTTATTCTATTGGTTATTTTAATTTGCTACTTCTACTTCTTCTCTTCTCTGTCCATTTTGCTGCTGCAACAGTGCAAATTTTCCATCTGTGGGATTAACAAAGGGTTATTATCTTATCTTAAAAGACAAGAAACAAGACTGTACTCATGGTTACTTTTCATCAGGTTAATCATAATAGTACATCTTCTCCTTACATACATAAAATATACACTGAAAGTTTAACTGCACTTTCGACAATCAAATTAGCCTATTTTTCCTTTTTTCCGTTGGGACAAAACTTACATTTGCATTGAGCAAAACGTTTAATTTCTTGGCAGTATAATCTCACTATAATGTACAAAAGGCACAAAAGCTTGGCTCGGAATGACAAGGAAACAATGACTGCCAGTGCCAGGAATCACATTTACAGTTTGGAATATGTTCAGATAAGCACGGAGGAAAAGATCATCAAAAAAAGGTGTGAGTGCATTCTGAAGTGTTTCTTCAGTGTGTTTAACCGGAACACTGGAGGAAAGTATATCAGTCTTCATAGCCTCTGCTGGCATTGAATCAAGCACTCTGTTTTGTGTTTACTTTTTTCGATCCTCACCACTTCTGAAGTCTCGGTCAGGAACCTCTTCAACGGCCAGGCTGGTTTTTGGCTCTACAATAACAGATGCTTTCGAGCAGTGGTGGCCAAATCCTGAGTGGTCACAGGTCAATTTCCTCTGAGACCCAGCGCACCTGATTCAGCTCATCAGCTAATTATCAAGCTCTTCATGAGCTGAATCAGGTGCGATTCAGGCAAAATACATAAATAAATATAAACACTAATATCTGTAATGCTGTGGTGTTCCAGGACTGGACCAGTGTATTAGGTTTAACCCTTGGAATTCAAGCTTATCATATTATTTCAACCCTTGAAAGCAAGCTTCAATTGAGAAATACGTACTGTAGAAAAACAGAAATTATTTACATTTACTTCTGTTAAAAAATGAGATTCAAAACTTTGACTGTATATTTATATAATAGGTTGATAAGAAAAAAACATGTATATATATATATATATTTTTTTTTATAATATATACATTTGTATATTATAAAAAATACATTTACATATATTTACATATAATTGATTGAGTAACTTAGTATATAATTGACTATATATCTAAATATATAAATCGAAATCTGAAATGTAGCAAAACAACAGTAACTCTAGGTTTCTAAGGGTTAACTTCAAGAGAGTGATATTTCTTCTGTCCTCCTGATGAACTGATGCATGTCTGTGATTTCAAACGCTGAAAGCCCTGAAGCAGGTCTTTCAGGTACAGGCCAGATCCATTAAAGGGCCTATATCACGGTACAGTGAGTTAGGCTTACTTTTTTAAAATAAGAGTTTCATGTAGTTTGAGTACATTTATATGCGCATAATCTAATACTTGCAGAAAAATCTGATTTTGGCAATAAGCTGCTTAACACATTTACAAGCAGTTTGGTAAACTGATAATAGGAAAGCCAGAGCCTACAGGAGTCGCTCAGAATGCATATTTCTTTCTAAATACACGATGTGCACCTTTATCGTTGCTTAGCAACTCACCAATAAATCACCACAGCGCAGCACGTGATGAAAAATTCAATCCTCCTCCACAGTTTTCTTATTAACCTGGAATCTTTGTCCGGGTGTAAATATTTATTTGGAAGGTAATATGGCTTCAAATTGCGCAAAATGTGGCCAATCTGATAATGGGTTTAATCCAGTCGTGGAAAATGGGGTGTGCTGTTTACATGGCCACTTATAATAATCAGATAACTCCTGAAATCCAATAATAATCATGTTATTGGTGTGCATGTAAACATATTCCTTATTATTGCTTCCAGATGTGTCATTCACTCTCCAGTCCATACAGTCCATCATTGTTTTGTGTGTTTATTAAAACAATGCATTTACATATATCTGTCTATTCAGTTTAGATCTGCCCACTCATACTGGAATTCTAAAGAGTGTTCCAGCTTGGGCTGCTTTTAACAGAAGCACAATAATGGGCAGCTGATCTGAAAAGTAAAGTAAAGTGGCCCCTTATAGTCACAAATGAACACACCGAAGCAGAGCATGCAGTGTGAACAATGTGAAATGTCTTTCTCTGCATTTAACCCATTCATCAAGTAAAGCAGTGGGCTGCAACCAACAGGGGTGCCCGGGGAGCAGTGTGTGGGAATGATTCCTTACTCAAGGGTACATTAGTGGCGTCACTAGCAGTCCTGGGATTTGAACCCACAACCTTCCAATTGCAGAGGCAACTCCTTAACCAGCAGGCCACCAGCTGATTATGTTGCATCATTTGGACTTTACAGGTTTGATTTGCCTAAGACCTCTACAGTGTTTGAAATACTTTAGTGTTTTTCCTCTGTTTTCTTATCTATGTTCTTGTTTACATTCTCCACGTGCCTTTGTTTCCCTAGACATGCATCGGTGTATCCATGTGAGTCTGTGGTTGATTTGGTCTTAGCCCCGCCTTAGCCCAGCCCCTTTGTTATCCTGTTTATCTATGTGTAGTTCTTGTCTACTCCCCTGCCCAGGTGATCTGATTTCCTTAGTTAGTTTAAACACCCCCGTGTTTTAGTCTATGTTGGTGGATTCTTCGTATCTCACCTCCATTGTGACTAGGTTCTTATAATATTACTGTATTAAACTTTCGTGGGTGCTGGGTTCCTGGCTTCCTGTTGCTTCATTTGGTGAATGGGTAAAAACAGAGAACAGTTTCATGCTGATCATGCTGTGGTGTGTTCACGTAAGACAAATGAACATTTTCCTGGCCTAGTGGCCAAGTGGTTAGGGCGTTTGCCCTGCAATTCTCAAGACTGCTAAGCACCTCTGAGGTACCCTGAGCAAGATACCGTCCCCCCACACTGCTCCCCGGCACTGTGTTCCTGGCTTCCCGCTGCTTCAGTTGGTGAATGGGTTAAATGCAGAGGAAGAATTTGTGCTGTTCACACTGTGTGCTGTGGTGTGTTTATGTATGACAGAATGGTCACTTTCACTTCATGTTCACTTAACACATTCGACACATATACCAGAATTAAAGATAAAAAAAGTATATTTCAAGCGGATAAAGAGAGATTGGAACATTGTTATGCAGAAATGAAGTATTTTTGGTTCATAAAACCACACAATTGTCTCCATGGACTTCAGGGAAAAAGATAAAATAAGGGATATAAATATATGGGCCTTAAGCAAAAAGATATGAGACTTTAACATCACAAGAACCACCCTTAGTTTCAGAGAGAGGAAAGCACATTCATTTCTTACTTGAAACGGAGTAAAGGCACAACCAGTATATAAAATACAGTGCATCACATACATAAGTACATATGAAAGTGTACAATAGGTTTTGCATGTGTCAGCTGATGCCAAACATGTAAAAATCAGACTTGTTCCCTATAGTAATCCTCTGCATAATCTATCGCATTGTGCTTTGCTTCATTTATGCACTCTGGTCCAGAATGCCAATGGAGCCAGGACAGATGTGCCAGGGGGAAGATCACACTTGATTAGCATTTCCATTTTGAGCTATGATTTGGAATGTCATCTGCATTTGAGAGTGGCATAAATCTATCGATGTGTCTCCGGCTGCCAAAAAATTCAATTTGCAAATATAGTATGGCTGCAAGAAGCAATTTGGGGGCCAAGCACAGAATGAACACAGCCTTTTCCCTATACTGAGAATGGTCTAGGTGATACCGGCCATACAGGAAACATCTTGATTTCCCAGCTAATTTGAATTACTGTTGCGATATGTTTCATATATCTTTAGAGCAACAATACTTAATACTTAACCTTTATTTGTACAGCCCTTAAAAAATTAAGCATTTACTTAAATCACATTTATTTTATCAACAGGTTCCTCAAAACTGTATTAGGCTATTTAAAAGCAAACATGTTAACACTGGTACATAGACTTATATATTTTCACTTACATTAAAATATGTATTTTAATGAAAATACAAAAATAATACAAAATGCACAATTCACCTTTTTGGAACTATGCATGGCACAGGCGGCTCTGGTTCTTCTCTGGAGAGGCCGATAGCTAAAAAGAGCTTAGCCCCATGGTTGGAAATCCTAATGGTGTTTGGCTGATTTCCAGACATTCTAAAAGAAAACTCCTGAATAGTTCAGGTGTGGTGTCAGCAAATGTTGTGCTCCAGGGAAAGTAGAACTAAGTATCTTTTTGGGACAGGGACTTAAAAGCGCTCTAACCAGCAGGTTTTCTTTTGGCAATGCTTTGTTAAAAACGCCTTATGGCATTGATTCCATATTCAACACTGCATACTTTCGTTTCCAATAGACCCTCCTCCATTGTACATCCCACTCATTTCTGACTTAAGCCACAGTCACGGTAGACAGTTCACGGCATCTTACAAAATGTGCGTGACCAACACTGGTCCAGGAGATAATTTCCCATGCTGGTGCAGTTACCCAGCTAGTTAACTCACTTGCCACAAACAGAAATGAAAAAGATAATTACATCAGATAATTACATTGGATGCAATAAACATGCAACATATTGCAAAAACTACATTTACCACATTTCCATAGCTGTAAAAGTTGAAACCTGGACCACCCGTGCACATTGGTCCAAAACATATCAGATTTAAATGGGTCACATTGGTCCAAAACATATCAGATTTAAATGGGTCTGAAAAGATTTGTAACTTGGAAGAGCCATTTACAAATATCCAAAGCAATAGCTGAAACAAATCCAATACCTGGAATACTCTTGTTAATATATATATATTCAATATTTAGAAGATAGGAGTTATTGACTATTACAGCATCCAGTCTTTTAGTCTTTGTCGATACCAATCTGAGGGCAGTGAGATGATTCTGTGGCTGGATATAAAGCACAGAACTCAAGAAAGACAGTGTGAGTGTGTGTGTTTTGTGAAAAAAAGCAATAAAAAAGATGCCTTGTGTAACACCTTGAGCAGAACACACAGCACAGCTATTGAAAATTCTGTAAGGCGATACGTGCACTGTCCGAAGTTTGAACCATGCTTTTCTCTGCTTTCCTAAATCTTTGAATTGTGCATTCAGATCATACAAAGCCATGGAGCTTCGCTTCTACTTGACTTCCCCATCGGGGCACTCTCTAAAGACACATATTGTGCTGCTTGAGTGTGTTATGCTTTAAAGAGCGCAGTGAGCTCACACTTGTGAGAAATTAGTATGTGCAGATTGGCAGGCGTGTGTGTTGTGTTGAGCTTGATGAGAATGCTTGGTGTGACTTGTGTGACACATCTGTGTTGTTGGGAGGATAAGCTCCTTCCACTGTGCTTCTACTACTTGGTTATGCAGAGAATGCATCCATCCCCCACAAGACTCTGAGTTTTTGTTACCCTTTCTAAAATGACAGAAACGCTGTCAAAGGACAAGAGAGCCTTGTTGTCCACCTTTGGGATTCATCTAGGAAGGGAAAAAAGACACATTGACAAGTCTCTGGGAAATGAAGAAGGAGATTCGATGTGCACCACTGAGTGCTGCTGCTTTAATTGCACAGTTTTATTGGATTGATAAAATTTTTGAGGCATGGGTCATTGGCTAAATACACAAAAAGGCATACTTTTATTGGTAGACACAGAACAGGTTATATTTTTGGATCATAATTCAGCATGAATGTGGAGATTAAACGGGTTGTTAGGCAATACGCTTGGCACTGCAGTGTAACTGCATTCATTTCTCAACAGAATGAAACTTCTTTTGAACCAGGGCTCTACAAACCACTTTCAAACACAAGTCTAACCTACAACAACACGAACTAAACATATTTGCATATGTATGTGGCAGTGGCGGTTTCTATAAGACTAAGAAAAATAATAATACCAAGAAAAATAATAATAAAAAAAAATTCATAACTATCACTTTTTAATTGGTATGAAACAAAAAATGCTCATAAAAATAAGGTTGCTCTCCTAATTTCAGCTCCTCAATAGCGTTACAGTTGAATAAAGCTCTGGATAAAAACATGAAACAGCGC
>JBBPCY010000035.1:3515849-3533853 GCA_037974405.1 Brachyalestes nurse
GAGGAGAGACTGAGTGTGTTGGGAGGAGGATGCTGAGGAGAGACTCTGAGTGTGTTGGGAGGAGGATGTTGAGGAGACTCTGAGTGTGTTGGGAGGAGGATGCTGAGGTGAGACTCTGAGTGTGTTGGGAGAAGGATGATAAGGCCGGAGCCACAGGGAAGAGCAGAAGAGGAAGGTCCTAGTAGGAGGTTTATGGATGTGGTGAGGGAGGACATGCATGCAACTGGTGAGAAGAAAATGCAGAGGATGGAAGGAAATGGAGACGGTTGATCCATTGTGAAGACCCCTAATTGTCTGTAGGTGCATCCACCATCACCAAATAACTCATCTCTGCAAGTGTTGACCAGAAGTTGTCCTTTGCCTTTACTGTTGCCTCTTGAAAACAGTGAAGGTCACAGCTTATGTCCTTGCTTACAGTTGAGACTGAAGGCAGATGAAAAGTACAAGGTTCCTACAGACTGCTTCAAGATTTCTGCTGACTATTTCTGTTTATTCTCTTCAGATCCTCTTTAATCCTTACTCACCCCTTCACATGAGATTGTAACATTCAACATGAAAAAAACAGGCTATTCAGTTTTAATACTACCATGTCATTCAGAGGCACTAACCAGTAAAAAAAAATTAACAGCTTTGGCAACATCTAGTATCATATTAAATGGCACATTTAGGGACAGTGAGGTGGAGAAAAACACTACAGGAATCCATGTGTCATTGCATTTTATGGTAACATAAATACAGCACTTAAAAGCAATATCTAATTTCTTACAGTGGAAATATGGGTAGAACTTACAGTTTGCAATCAGTATTGTTATTATTATTATTGAACTTACTTACTTTAGTGTAGGATCTGATATTTTTTTATTATTTATTGCATTTTCTCTATTAGGTAGCACATATATGCCTCTGGTCCTGAGGACAAATTTCATTTTTCATGTGAAATGTGAAATGGCAATAAAGAACCTTTATCTTTCACTAGTTTAACTGCATTTGATAACATGGCAAAAATGATGCTGGTATTTCATTTTAAAATACTTTTAAAATGCTTGTTAACCCCTGAAACATGCCTGAGGGCCACAGTTTGAATGCTTGTCACTCCTACAGCAGTGGTGTAAATAGAGCACAGCAGGGTAAAGTATTGATCAGAATTTAATCAAGCTTAATATAGGTGATGCAGATCCATAAACATACCCCTGAATTGGCTACACCTGGATAAAATATACCCCTGCATCCTTATTTTAGGATCCCTCTAATTTCACATGAAGATGGCAGTGAACATCAGTGAAATCCTACAGACATCTTCTTTGGCTTAATATATGGAGGTTGACTAGGTACAATTTGGTCTGGTTTGTGTTGCTTTTTGTCCAGTGTATTGCATCGCAGAACCAGCAAACTGCCAAGTCTTTTCGAGTCTTTTTCTGATCTGTTGATTTATGTTTGACAAGCAGTAAATGTGGCAGCCAGTTTTTGAAGACATTCATATTCTGAGGAGAATGTTATTATAAGTCATATGAACACCTCAGCGATTAAATATCAGGGGAATGTTTTGTCAGTATCAGTGAGCTAGAAACAGGCTTGACTAATTAGTACACATCAAACAGGCAAAACCGTCTCAGACCAGATTCATCCTTAGAGCTGTAGTGCATGTCAAACATGGTCTTTGTCTCTTGAGCGATGTTGAATTCATTCATTTTCAACATTTAAAAAGACAGGGATATCCACAGGTGAAATTTAATTCAGCATGAAATGGCTATTCAAAAATCCAAACAGACTGTCCATAAACTGGGTTTGTTTTGTTAAATGCAGTTTTTCTAGCAGGCTCTGTCAATAGGGTATGCTTCACAACAACTTCTAAGGTGAAAATAAATCTTCTTTTGTTTGGACTTCTTGAAATAAATCAGTGAAAAAACATTTCTTTAATCAGTTACCATTAGCCTGTTTTCTGCTGTCATTTAAACGCAGCCCCCGAGGGAAATTAAATAGATCAGCTAAGCATTTCATCTCTCTGCCTCTGTGAAGGACTTGCTCTTCTTAGTAGGGTGATTTGAGGTTATTGGTTGGATAATATACTGCTGATCTACTGGACCATCAGACTGGATGACTGGATTTTGCTGTGCAAAAATGGTCTACTAAAACAAAATTACCAAAGTATTTTCTCTTTGATTAATTTGTGTATATTTGATGTGTAGAACAGTTAGAAACAGGCAAAGGAGTGTTGTTGAAAGTTAATTATGACCACATTTTACCTCACTGGAAAGACCTCAGCTTCATTTACCTCTACCTCAGAACATAATCAGACCTAAATACATAACATTGTGGAAATGGTAATATTGTGAGCTATTACAGGTAATCTCACATTCTCTTTAAATACAGACATCAGCATCATGCAGTTAAATGCAATTATACTGTCTCAGGGTTAACGAAGACAGAGTAAAAGCATGAATATAAAACTGTTTGCTGGCTGCTTTCATACGGCTATTAAATATGCAGCCTAAAACAATCCATTTAAAAGACTGATCTCTAAACTCTATAATACACCAGTTACTGGTGCTGAAAAATCCTGTAACATGATGCAGCTTGGTAGAAAGAAAACTTGTGCAAATGTTAGTTTTCAAGCAGTAGTTCAAGCAATAGGCATGAATGCAGAAGTTTGACCTGATCATACAAGCACATGGTGCTCTGAAATATGTACTGCTGTTTTCCTTACCTTGCTGATTTTAGGCAGAGTGTGGGCTGTTTTCATTTTCTATAATCATTTCCCCTCTCGTTCCCACCCAACAGAACTCGCTCCATTTCCAGATGGCCATGCAGAATCCCCCAACTCCTCAGGCAGATCTAATCTTTTCTCTCCTGTCCATTAATAATTGGTATGATGTCAGTCTGCTGATGTGTCAAGAACTGAACGTTTCCAGATTTGTTTTCCTCCTCCGCAACAACTCAAAATTTCACCTGGGATCAGTTGTCAACGTTTCTACCAACAGCAGCAACAAAGGTGACTTTCAGACGTCCCTGCAGGGTCACCTGGACTCCATCAAGGACTCTACGTCCACCATAGTGACTTTTGGATGTGATATCCGGGACATAAAGAGGATCTTTACAACTATAGCAAAGTTTGGGTTAATGCTACCCGACTACCACTGGATTTTAGGTGATTCACAAAACGTGGAGGAGTTAAGGACAGAGGGGTTGCCGATGGGCCTTCTTGCACATGGGCGAATGGGACAGCCCTCCCTGGACCACTATGTGCAGGACGCTTTGGAGCTCATCACGAGGGCTGTTGGATCAGCTGCCCTGGTTTCTCCAGAGCTTGCGCTTATTCCTGGCATCACAAACTGCATGGCAATTGAGGAAAAAAATCTCACCTCAGGAAAATATCTCTCCAGGTATGTTGTTTTTTTTTCCCTTTGGCTTACTTCCACTGTCTTTGAGTTGAAGCTTAATTGAATGCTTTCTAGAAGTTTTTTTAATTAAATCTGGGGGTGTCAAAGGGACGCGTTAATCAATTAATCACAGATAAAATAACACGTTAAAAAAAATTAGCGTTAAAAAAAGATTAATCGCACCACGTGACTTTAACCCGGTCTGGTGTTCTGTGAAAACATGCTGCCCATTGAGATGTGCTACCGTGCCCTTCTGCATGTGCAGTTCCACAGTCTTGGGATTCTGTGCCACGCCCATAAATCTGTGCTACCTTGGGACACTGGCAGCTGTATAAACTTCAAGGGAGCATTGACTCTGCTGTCAGTTTGCGCTACGGTAGCGTTTTTGGACAAGGCAGCATAAACCTTCAGAACACCCTGGTTCACTTTAGCATTTCTCAATGTTAGAACCTGACTAAACGGGCTCTGTGCACTTCTCTAAAGATCTGTCTATCTTCTCATTTAAATGAAATATATTTTTTTCAGATTATATTATTTGCCTATTTCTCATCATTATCAGGGCTAAACTGACTGTATAAACTGTATAAGCTTCAAGGTAGCATAAATCAATAGACACTAGCTGTCGGCTTGTGCTATGGTAGCATTTTTCAACAGGGTAGCATAAATCATCAGAACACCCGTGCTTGTGTGTACATTTTATACAGACTTAGTTCTGTCATTGTTCTTGCTGAAGCATTTTTTTCCCTCACTATATTAGGTCATATTTTTGATTGCTGTGACCATTACTGCACATGAACAGTGCAGAAACAGTTATTAAACAAAAGAGATGCTGAAAGTCTGTAATGCTGATTAGTCATTAACTCGTATGCCAAAAATAATTCAATTTTTAAAATACTGTTACAGCAAAAATGAGTGCGATTAATTTAGATAAATTAATCAGAGAGCTTGTACTTATTTGTACTTATTTGGACTCCCTTGCAGTCAGTAGCTTACAACCCATACACCAGATAACTTCACTGATCAATTTCAGACCCAATAAATCATCCTTTTCAGAAATACCTTTTATGCATTCAGGTATGCTTCAGATGTGTTTTAAAATGTCAGTTGGCCATGATTGTGTTTTAAACACAATCTTGTGTCAGCACTATTTCAAAAATGAAACAAACACAACAAACAATTGTCTGAATCCCCTTTGTGAAATGCCTAGGGCAATGCCTGGGGCCTGCCAGGATCTTTCTATACACATCACAAACAACTTGGCAGAATATTAAATGACTGACCATGTCCTGTCTTGATAACAGTAAGATAAGTGCCAGATGTGACAGAAGACCAATATGGTTTTGGCCATGGTAGATTTTCAAAAACACACTTTAGAGTGGGGAAGAGTGCTGCATTTAATCCTTCTGTTCTGATAGGGAGGTGAAACATAGTGCATGTTCAGGCGTAAAAGATGATGGTGTTAGATGTTTGGTGTCTTTTGGTTAGGTGGAAAAGTGCATCTGCAATATCATAAAGGTGTGTGACATTAGAGATGTAACAGTTCCCTGCAATCTCTATATAACAGGTCAGTGCTGACTGTATGCTTATATATCTGCTGAAGATTATCCTCTACATGTAAAGGGGGGAGATGTGACAACATTTACTCTTTCTGGATAAGCTCAAAGAAGAAAAAACACAATCTGGTAGACGGGAATTATCATAGTGAATAGAAAAAAGCTGCCAGGGAAAAACAAGGAGCTGTAGTGCATGACACCGTGCGGTTAGCTGACACACTCAAAGAAGCAGCATATCAACTGCACCCTCTCAAGATGCACAGTGTCAAGCAACCCTCCAGCTTGTCCTGTCCAACTGCCACGGGGGCTTCATTACAGATACTCCACTCCCTTCTCATTGCAGATTTAACAGATTTACCTCTGCTTCCACTGCTGCTGTTTCATAGAGGTGAAAAGAAAGAACTGGATACTGTGGAATGTAAAGATAATAGAAAGGGAGGACAGGCGCACTTATATCGTTTTGTGTTTTATTGTGCTTCAGGTTCATGGCCAACACGTCATTTGACGGGCTAAGTGGCAACATTCATGTTCAAAAGGAGTCTACTGTCATCTCTGAAAGCCATCACTTCATCTGGAACCTGCAGCATGACCCTATAGGAAACCCTTTGTGGACTCGGCTTGGTAGCTGGAAGCAAGGAAGAGTAGTGATGGACTATGGAGCTTGGTCTAGCAAAAGGCAGCCTTACCCTGGGGGTGACTGGAGGCATTCCTCAAGGCTGCACTTGAGGGTGGTCACACTGGTAGAGCACCCCTTTGTGTTCACCCGTGAGGTGGACGAGGACGGTCAGTGCCCCGCAGGGCAGCTTTGCCTGGACCCGCTAACGAACAGTACAACATTGTTGGAGAGCCTCTTTCAGGGACTCCAGGGGGGCAATGACACCGTGCCAGTGGAGCTGAAAAAGTGCTGCTATGGTTATTGCATTGACCTGCTGGAAAAATTAGCCGAGGACATGGGCTTTGATTTTGACCTCTACATCGTAGGGGATGGAAAATATGGAGCTTACAAAAATGGTCGCTGGACAGGCCTGGTGGGGGACCTCATGAGTGGGGCAGCACACCTGGCAGTCACCTCCTTTAGCATCAACTCAGCCCGCAGTCAGGTGATCGACTTCACCAGCCCTTTCTTCTCTACCAGCCTGGGCATCCTGGTCAGGACTAGAGACACAGCTGCACCAATTGGAGCCTTCATGTGGCCTCTACACTGGAGTATGTGGCTTGGAATATTTGTGTCCCTACACGTAACGGCTGTTTTTCTCACCCTTTATGAGTGGAAGAGCCCTTTTGGGATGACCCCTAAGGGAAGGAACAGGGACCGGGTCTTTTCCTTCTCCTCAGCACTTAACGTTTGCTATGCCATCTTGTTCGGAAGGACAGCTGCCATTAAACCGCCAAAGTGCTGGACGGGTCGATTTCTCATGAACCTTTGGGCCATATTCTGTCTCTTTTGTCTGTCAACATACACAGCCAATCTAGCTGCGGTAATGGTGGGGGAGAAAACCTACGAGCAGCTCTCAGGTATACACGATCCGAAGGTAAGAGTGTCGTTTTCTTTCCCATGCATGATTTCTAAATGGCTTGTGGGTGAATTTCTGATATGTCCAAAAACCAAGGTTGAAACCTTTGTCATTACTAATGGCAATGATTCTTTTCTTTAAGCTCCACCATCCATCACAGGGCTTCCGATTCGGGACTGTGCGGGAAAGCAGCGCTGAGGATTACGTGAAAAAAAGCTTTCCAGAAATGCATGAATACATGAGGCGATACAATGTTCCTACAACCCCCGATGGAATAGACCACCTTAAGTGAGTCATAATCATTACAGCAAAGGATTATAGATCACAGCTTCAGACATGTAATGTTCTAAATGCTCTCGAGTTGCCCTCTAGCATGTCCTGCTTGTCCAGTTAGGAATAGGTATGCTGGACAGTAAAGAGTTACATGTGTACTTAGGAGTAACTATGAACCTTTGCACATGATGTGATAATACACATGATGTGATAATATACACAACATGTGCAGACTATAAGTTAGAGCTCAACATTCACAAGCAGAAAGTTTTCTTGATGGCTTCACCTGACTGCAAGGCTTGCCATTCTGTTTTAGAGTGCCCTTTTGATCTTTTACAACCTCTGCAGATGGATTTTGGGGCTGTCCTCAAATCGCACCTTGTGCCTCCAGAATATTGCTAGTGTGTATTTTGTAAATCCCCCAAACAGCACACCCATCATGGAGTTCAGGGCAGTTTTTTGTGTATAAAATGCAATGCAGGTCCTTCCTAAAATCCAACTGCAAACTGTGTTTCCCAGATAACATGCCTTTGAAATTGCCCAGGACAAATTTGTGCATATCTACTCCCTGGAAACTTGGTTTGTGACATAATCCATGTCACCATCTAGTCATACAGACATTTCGTTGAACAGATGTTTCATCCAGTGGAACACGTTAAAGGCAGCACAAAGGCAGCATTTTAATGTTGCTTGCAATCAGAGATGTACATGTCAAAAAGCACAGTGTGCTTCTGTGATAGTGCATTAGGTTTTTAGAGAATTGGCAGTACTTAAGGCAGCCATATGACACTTCTAAAGCATTAAATGTCTGAATATAATAGCCATGTTCCATATGTAATTTCAGAGCTGATCCTCAGAAACTAGATGCTTTTATTATGGACAAAGCCCTTTTAGACTATGAAGTATCCATTGATGCAGACTGCAAAACTCTCACAGTGGGGAAGCCGTTTGCGATTGAAGGCAAGTAAATCACTGATTCCATCCTTCGGTTTATATTTAATTCTTACATTTAGCTACAGAGTGAATATATTATACTTGAATACGATTCAACAAAATAAACGCAACAGACTTAATAATGTTTGGTATGGTGCCACAATACATGCACTGGCTTTATCAGTATAATGGAACACACATGATTGTAGCATGAATGTTACCACTTAGCCCCTCAAGTTTTTAACCCCAAGCATAATACATATTAAGACATAAGAAAACACATAAATCGACATCATAACGTTGTGTGTCAGTTTTGTAACATTTCACATTTGTACAATTTTTTTTCTACTGCTATCCAATCCTACATATTCTACTTGTATCAGCCTGATACCAAAACCTGGGTATAAGATCAGTGCCAGCAATGGTAACAAATGCATGTGGATTTGTAATATAACGCAGCTACAATACATGTTTATTTATTATAGCACTGCAGCAAAGTTTCATTCACTTCAGTGTTTGGTGCATTGTTTATGTAACACAACATCCTTCCAATAATTTACTTCACAGGCTATGGCATTGGTCTCAAACAGAATTCCCCTCTGACATCAAACATCTCCGAATTGGTCAGTCAGTATAAATCAGATGGATTTATGGACATGCTGCATGATAAGTGGTACAAAGTGGTGCCCTGTGGTAAAAGAAGTTTTGCAGTCACAGAGGTAAGAGACAAACAGAAAAACGAAAGGCATTTTTATTATATATTTAATCATGTCAACTCCTGTAGCTGGTTTTGGAGCTCTGTGGGACTGTGTTTGTCTTTTAAGACAATCTAATGTGTATTTTATGATATCCAGACTTTACAGATGGGGATCAAACACTTCTCAGGGTTATTTGTAATGCTCTGCGTGGGAGTTGCCTTGTCTCTCCTCACCACTATTGCCGAACACATTGTCCATCGCTGGGTGATACCCAGAATGCAGAACAAGCCACAGTACAAGTACTGGCTTCATACAAGTCAAGTGAGTCCATTTATTTTCTTTCACACTGGCAGTATTAACTATAATCAAATTTTATTGCAATGATGGATTAGAGCATTAATGGAAGAGTGAGTGGATAAAAAGTAACTGCATTAGCATATTCTCAAATTGTGTTTCTCCATTTTCTTTTATCACACTTAATATGATTGTCCTGTCAGAGATTACATCGAGCACTTAACCCAACCTTCAATGAAGACAAATTAGCAACTGTTGCGAAACCGGAAAAAAGGTAAGTAGTTAATTACTGCACAGCATGTACTGAGATACATTTATCTCTCCACTAATTAACACAGAAGCCAACAAACATACATTTACACTGAAAGTATGAGTTAATAATTTTGGTTGGTAATCTTTTTTTCCTCTTTGCTCAAGCACTAAAAAAGAAATGTCACACTTGCTCATTAAAAGCAGCAAAAAAGGCTATGTGGTATTTTGAACTAATAGACTTTTAGCTCATGTCAAAATCAATTGCAGCCTGTCTGAAATATATCCGCTCACTAATCTGGATAGATTACAAGGTAAAAGTCTAATTACTGGGTCAAGCTGACTTGAATATCAGTTTGTTTGCTTTTCAAAGGCCAGTTGAAGGCTACATAATAAACCAGCTTGCAAAACAGCTACTACAGCAATTCTACCCTATTGGACACAGTATCCTGTTGAATCAGGTAGTTATGAAGAGACGTAATCATGAAAGCTTTTACCCTTAGAAAGTACAGTTTGGCACCAAAACAAACAGAAACAAGAAGTTGCAGACTGACCAGACTGTAAACAGAACACACTTTTCATTATGTAACTCATGATGTAAAGGCTTAATTGTGTAATTAGATTAGTATAGCAACGAGTAGTAACTATAATAACTCTAATGGCACTTTTCCACTGGCACAAGGAGCCGTACTGTACTGCAAACAAACAAATGTTTTTCCACTACAAATAAAGCGGCCCGTAACCCTGAACAGCTGTGCACAGCTGACTGCATCAAATGTTGTCATCACTACATGGAAAGAGGCCAAACTAACAACGTGCAAGCACTCTTAGGTATTTAACGGGGCTGTAGATAAATTTCACTGGGAGTTTTCTATGATGCTAACAAATTTATCTTTAATGCCGTGAGAAATGCAAAGGTGTACCAGGCCATCACTAACAAGTTAACTGGGCTAAAAGAATGCAAGAAAGTAATTGATATCATAAACTGTGGGGAGAGATTTGCACTGCTGAGATACTCGTACAAGTTACAGGGCTGAGATACACGGCAAAATCAAAGTATACTGCAAGTTCAGTCCCCTTGCAGTATGGTTTTGGTACATGTGGTTCCTGTATGTTTATGGAAAAGTGAGTTGAGGGATTTGACAATCAGATTTTGTAAACATGCTTTGTTTCTTGACCCTTCATAAAAGGTGCAATATTGGAAATAACCAGCAGCCACTGTGGAATACCTCTGAGAACACCATCTGCACGCGGCGGCACCTGTGCAGTCAGGAGGGGCAGCAGAATGACGTGGAGTGTTTACAGTGCAAAGAGCTCCCACCCCCGCAGGTGAAGAGACAGCTTCCCCTGCAAGCCACCTCCAATGGGAAAACAGACTTGCTGGGCTTGGCACGCAACCCCATAGTTCAGGAGCTGACGGACTTGGAGTCACAGATCCAGATCATCAAACAGCAGCTGCAGCTAGCCATGAAGAAAAAAAAAGAACTGGAGCAGTATCAGCAAGTAAAAATGGCAAGCGAGCCCTAGAGCTTTTGGAGCTCTTTTTGTGGCTCGACTCTTATGCACTCGCAGCATTCAGAGACTCGGACCTAATGACGGATTATTTCAATTTTGCTTCCTAAGGGGGCAAGGCTGTCTCAGTGTTCCTCTGCACATGTTTTTAAAAAGGCAGTGTTATTTTTCTCAATTTTATTTACTTTGACTTCACACTGGACCGACAGTTCTGATGTGGGGGGGGAATGCTGACAATGAGAAATTGTGAAAAATTGGGATACAGCAAACATTTTCCTACAGCTCTGCTTTCACTGGTACTGTAGCCTGTGTTTGTGTGGGACTTCACTGAAGACAGTGCGACTGTCCAAGGGGAAAGCACTCTGTGTATCAAAGCGACAGCCGTTTATTTAAGGTGTCAAAGTGTGATATATGGTAGCACCTTCTGCATATTGATATAAAGCGCTAACCCATTTTACAGAAGAAAGCATGATTGCTGTCTCTTGGTTTGCAATGGGGGAGTCTTTACTGTGAACCTCTAAAAGGATTCCCAGTCTACTAATTAAAAAGAAGCTTTGACATTTGAAGGTGAATGCTATCAGTCATTTACACTGAAATTGGTTTGGTGGATTTACTAAATACTGCATTTTCTAAGCAAGATTTACTAAAAAGAAACCAGATTTTTGGGGATGCTACTCAAAAAATAAAAAGTGGCAGATATGGTAAGAGTAATATTTCAACAGGTGCAACAATCCCACCTCATCTGAAGCTTTGTGATGCTTCAGTACTTAAACACCTACTGTGTGTGTTTTAATCCCTGTGGATATGCAGGCACCCAAGCAAACTCATATTCAGTTTGGCGTAATGAGTCAACCTTGAAGGCGGAACACGAGTAGTAAACACAATGCCTCCATCCGGCAAGAAGATCCTGCCAGAATGGTGCTTGTTCAACAAAAAAAGAGTTAAGGTCTTCATTGCATGATGCAAACTGAGTTTCTTCAACAGGTTTCAGGGTAGATGCTCACTTCTTGTAACTAAAACTCTTGCAATGCTGAAATAAGGGCAGAACATGAGTAGTAAACACAATGTCTCCATCTGGCATGAAGATCCAGCCAGAATCATGCTTGTTCAACCACAAAAAGAGTGAAGTCCTTCAATGGATGATGCAAACTAAGTCTCCTCTACAGGTTTCCTGGGTACTCAAACTCTTGCAATGCTAAAATGTTTTGAAATCAGTAAGAAACCACCTAGCAAACGCCGAAGCGTGAGCAGCAAGGCTATAATTGGAGCAAGTGATCTATCCATTACTTAACAGACATAAAAATGACAGCTTTGCTTACAAATGCATTCTTCCATAGAAACTGTTGCAAGGGTGGACAGGCTTTAATATCGACAATTAATGATGCATTGTGGTGATACTGTTATTACGGACATGAAATACCATCGTTTAGGAACGTACTTTACTGCATTTATTGCACTTCGGAGGAGCAGAATGTTTAGGTCACTGCGTTAAAGCGATTTTGTTTTTCTAATTTTACCTGATTGTTAAGCTTGAACAAATACCTTTATTTGCAAGATGTATTTTTCTAGTCCAGGTAAATGCAGTCCCAGTTTCTGCATTTGCAGTCCCAATTTCTGCATCAGCAGATATGTATAAATCAGCACGAGCCTATTCATTTCATCAGATTTTTTTAGATAGGCAGAGAAGCTTTAGATTTTTTTACATTGTCACATACTGATAGTATATTGTTGGTCTTAACTTTTTCTCAGATTTTTTTTTCTTCATACTCAGTGCACTAGTTACAGTACTAAGTACTAAGTACTAAAAAGGGGAGACATATCTAGAAATTGTTAGAACCAGGATGTTTTTCAGATAAACATATCTAATGTATGACCACCAAGACGATAATGGCATCAGAAAAATTACAATCAGAACACTACATAGGTGTACATGTATTATCTTATACTGGTTGTGTTTTTCACAGTATTGTGTTACAATTTTTTCCCTTGGGTTTCTTCTGTAGTGCTCAAGAAAACATATATACACAGACACACATTTGTATTGGGATACAGGCCTTTATTTTGTTCAAATATTAAATCTGTGAAATAGCATACTGGAAACTTAGTAACTCTAAGCAAATACTGTAATGGTGAAACTTAATTCTAATTGTAAATTCAGGTGCTTTGACAAAAAACGTTCTGTAAAGTCTGTCCAGTCCAGCAACAGAAGCTATGAAAGAAAGTGGAGCATGAACATGTTGCCTAGTGGCAATCTGTACCAGCTCTGTTTCCTGCCTCAGCTCCTGATTTGTGTGCCCGGATCGTTTCTTGTTTTCTTGCTCTAACGCTCCATAAGGACCTGATTATTAGCTAATGATGGAACTCAGGTGCAGAAAAACACGAACTTGTGGAGAGCAAAGAAACACTAGCACTGTTAAAACTGCAGGCCGGGGTTTGTGTTTATTGCTGAGCAGTTTGTGCTCATTAGTAAGCTTGTAAGGACTTGGAATAGAGGACTGCAAAGGACACACAGCCCATTAGGCCCTTTGCTCATAGGCTCTAGTGGCAAAAAAAGGCATTTAAAATCCAGCTCAGTGCAGAAAACAGAAGCAGACAAAGACATGAAATCCTGTCCGCGACTAACAAGGCTGTCTCTTTTAAACAGACGCGGTTGACTTTAGTCAATCAAGTTCTTGTTCCCAGTTAGTGGCAGTTTAGCACAATAGTACATTTAACATGTAGCTTCAAAACGCATTTGGAGAAATTGCTGATGAAATGCCAAAGGTCCACCTAACGTTAGCAATAGCTAGCCAAAGGCTCGTAACCTAGCCCACAGCTAGTCGAAATAAAAATCCTCATCAAATGATTATCCCCTTCTCAGACAAGAGAATGCAGTAACATACATATAATAATCATACATGCTAACATGTATTTTCTATTAACACTGTCTTAAAAGTATAAAAGTATTGCAGTGGTCAAAGTAAGTATGAATCAGGGCAAATTTATGTTTGACTAACAAGTAGATGACCAAATATCCACACAATAAATTCTGAATGAATTTTATTTACATTTTGAATGCATCTATGCATAAAATGACCCTTGTTTTAGACTAACAACACTATGGATATGCTGCATTTTTGCTGCATCGTACGATTAAAAAAAAAAAAGTTTTTTTGTTCACTGTAAAATTGTCAGATGAAGCTGCAATGCAAATAGAAATTAAACATGAAGTGCATTCTACTTTGATCTGTTTAACTGCATAAAATATTCATGTTACATTATACCCCATGTTAGTTTATGGCCTGATCTCCCCTACATGAACTCTGAGAGGCCCATGTGTCAGAGGATCCATTTTTGCATTCAAGAGAGTCACACCAAGTGCAGCAGTTCAGCTACAGACTATTTATTTGACAGACAAATCAAAAATATATGCAGCATTTCCAATGAAATGCAAACCTCAAAGGAAAATGATATACATTTCAGAAAGAATGGAACAGTTTGCCAAACAGTTCTGTGTACTTTCATGCTGAGTCAATGGCAATTCAAAGATGCCATTGGAAAAAATCAATGTGCCACAATTCAATGTGTTTTTTTTCTCCTTACATCAAAAAATAGGAATACCAAAAACATTCCTGGAAAAACAGCAGGCAAAGTTGATCAAAATGTTTTGTACAGATAACAAAAATAATACAAAAACATGATCTTTCTCAAAAAATTTACAGGAAACAAAAATCTGAATAAAATAATCCTTTGTACAAATACCACAGAACAACATCGATATTTCAGTAACATCATATATAGACTGTTTTTTACTTAGTGATGTAAAACATGACGAGGAAGGCGTAACTCCTGACATGTGATCGACCGAAGATAACAGAAGGGAAAGCTACAGCACTGTCTTTTACAAAATGTACAAAACATCTGCCTCTAACTTGGAACAACATAATACTATTATTTCATATTTTTCTTTTACATTATGCGACAGTACAAAAACATCTTGTGCCTAGAAGTGTTGAGGTGAAGCAAAGGTGACTCTGTGCTGGCCCCTTAGTCAAGTGACCTCTGTCATTGATGCCGAATGGTTCTGAAAAGACACAAAAGATGGGATTCAGACTGATGCGCATTGAGGCCGCTGTTTCTTTCGATGGAAAAACCTTCCTGAACAGATCCGGCCCCGAATCTGATTACACTTCAATCTAAACAAAACCAAAAAGCTGATCGCAGAGAGGTGTGAGAGCTGAGGAGGGAGGCGGCGTCTTTTTCGACCCCATTTCCTGTTGAATCAACTGCTTCGCTCCTCTTGCTTGTCCTGATAAAACCCCCTGACAGGATGCCTGATTTCCCCTCAGCTTACTGCACACATTGAGCTTCATAGTGCGGGGCATTGTCCTTAACAAGCCATCCCAAACTGCGATGGGCTGATGAGTTTGTGTCTCTCACATTTGTCAAAAAAGTGCATAGGAATTCTCCGGCCCACTCTGGAGCACAGCCTGTTAAAGCAGAAGAGCTGTTTTTGCTGGCTCACTGTCAATAGAGCTGTCTGGCTAGATTTTCCCTACTGCAGAGGATGTCAAAATCAATTTGGAAAAGGACCATTGTATTTCCCTGCTGTGTATGATAAAAATGCAGGCATCGGTTCCCCTCCGCCCAGCTTTAAGAGGAATAAATGGCAACCTGCTGGGGCTGTAGCGGAAGGAAACTGGGTGCAATTGCGGAGCATCACTGACATCCATGCTTTAGGGCAAGGTGACTATTACAGGCGTAACATGGAATTTCAGTAAACATTATAAAATTAAAAGCAGAATGCCTGCCAAATAAGGGACGTGAACTGAAATATATGCATTCAGACTAAATATAATAGCTCCTGCGTGAACACGATATAGACACCAGCGTGGTGGAAACAGTTATCGTGATAGAAGTTTCCAAATCTCTTCAGTGCTGAGCCGCTCATAACACTTGACGTATGACAAATAATCTCTTTAACGGTATAAGCACCCCATATCCACCCACCACATGCCACACTTTGAACCTAAACCCAATTTGGACATCATGATACATGTCTAGGAGATAATCGGGAGGATCTGAGGCATGACTCTTTTCCACAGAGTAAGACAAAAGTCAAACATGATATACCATTATTAGAATATGAGCCAGCATACATACCATTATGTGTACAAAAATAAAGGGTTCTTTGAAGCACTGCCATACAAGTACCACTTTGGTTCTATAAAGAACTTCTCAGTGGATGGTTCTTTATAGAAGTAATTATTATAGCCTGGAATGTGAAGATACTTTTTTAACTTTTTAAGAATATCCCCAGTGTTAAGGTTTAACAGGTTTTTTTTTCCCTAGAACTGTATGGCCGGGTAATTAAGAACCATTTAGGAACCCTAACTATTAAGAGCATAAATGATCAGGAGTGTGCTGGAGGATGTACCTGTGCGCTGAGGGTCTCTAGAGGGCTCTCCACGCGAGGAAACGTCATCAGTGGGAGGCCGCGGTAATCCTCCGTCTTCTGTTTGGCCGGGGTCGAGTGAGCCCCTTTGAAGTTGTTCACCACACACAGTCCCTGTACAGGAGAAGACACTTGAAGCCGATGAACTGACTTGGAAAATGCAAACAGAGCTGCAGACAAGCACTGAACACACTGTAGAGGCTGTGACAAGACAAGTAAAGGTTTCCGCAATTACAAGTGTAAACACTGCCAGTTCCCCAGAACAAGTGAAAGAGAAGCTTACGGCAAACCTCTTCAATAAATGACAAAAAGTTTGCATTTGTTTGGTTGCAGATAAATGTTTTCACTCCTTCAAATGCCCTATTGTAAATCATTTCTAGTGGTCTATTCATAATTAAACTTTCCCAAAAGTATAAAGAGCTGCTAGTAGGCCTGTCATGAAATTTTAGCTGATGATGAATTGCCATATAAATATTGCAATTCATGATTTAATTGTTCTTTCATTGTGTGCAGCTATTAAAGTGCACATCTAAAATGGCTGATTAGCCTTTCTGCTTTAGACTAGCAGCTACCAAGTGAGGACAAACAGCTCAAGGAAACAAACGTCGCGCACCAGTACCTTCAAAACATTATCGCACTAGTCAGAAGTTTCATTTCTGTTAGACAGTTGTTCTTCCAACAACCATGACTTGTCAGTAAATATGCTTTCAAATACAACAATAATGTGGAAAATAACTGCAGTGAGCTTAAATAAATAATTACAATTAGCTCTTAATTGTGATCAGCTGATTATATAAAACCTGTAACAAGCCAAGCTGCTAGCATTATCACAATCATTCATTATCTTTTAAAAAGCCAACAAATTAGTTAGCTAGCACAGAGATGCTTTGCTCTACAAAGTGAAAGAAACATCTTTAAACTGACCAGGAAAAGAGCCACAGAGCTTCCCAGGATGAAGCCCGCGATGACGTCCGAGCAGTGGTTCCGGTATTCCGAGACGCGGTTGAGGCCGGTGAGGAAAGCTGCGCACAGCGTTCCCAAGCACAGCACAGGCTTGGCGAGCCGACTGCTCTTCGTCTTGATGGTGCTCGTGATGTACATCTGAAAAGAGGCACACAGATGTAGACACACACACACACACACACAGACACAAACAAAACCACGGACACACATGGCACAGAAAAAAGGCAGATTTATTTCACACAGAGCGCGCTCCCCGCCAGGTGACTGAAGTACGGAGCTTAAGTAAATACGCACAGCTTGGATAACCTTGAGGAGATTAAGGCCAATTATGGAGGAAGCGATAGGAGTAAATAACAAAACTTCAGTTGCTCAAGGAGACCGGGCTGAACTGAGGCTCGCCATCGCACTTTAATCCAAGGACATTTTGCAGACTCACTTATTCTTTGAACATGCTGATGCAGAGCTGGTGAATTAACATGACTGGGGTTGCCTCGGCTATTTCCAGCCCTAGCTCATCTGCGAAATGGAATATGCTCGATGCTGTGGCTGTAGCTTACACACATACACACACACAAAAAGTACTAATCCGATGGCCTTCCCAAACCTCACACACACTCTTCACTATAAAGGGCTTGGATCCACACAGATGTGAGCAACAAATATTGATTTAATATGTATTCTGTCCTGTCGTTGCCCATCATAACACTTTTGATTCAAAGTCACCTAAACTCATGGACTTTCAGAGATACTGCCGTTACACTGAAATGTGTTTGAATAATTATATATTTCACATTCATTAGTTAGGACATGCTCTACATAAGCAAAACTTATGTAACTACAAAAAGAGCTACATCAAATATTCCACTGAGCACCAGCTGCTAAGTCATAATTCATTTTATATTAGTCTATGTATTTGATGGTATTAAGATAAAGAGAGAGATAAACCTTAATTAGTCCCACAAGTGGGAAATTTACATTGTCACGGCAGAAAGTGGACAGAACAAAGGTAGCAGCTAAAATTAAGAACGGTATAATAAAATACTATATCAGCAGGACAGTATACAAAGTACACTATGCAATGTAGAAATATAAAATATGGACAGTATATATATACATATGTGTGTGTGTGTGTGCATATGTATGTATGTATGTATGTATGTATGTATACAATGAGTATGTATGAGTATATAAACAAATATATATG
>JBBPCY010000035.1:3533953-3548654 GCA_037974405.1 Brachyalestes nurse
ATATTAAAATGTTGATTTTACATTTTTGGTGCCAAATAATCCCTGTGGGTGACTAGACCCGTAATTTAATCTATGTTTAAAAGTCTATGTTAAAACGTGCAGTTCAGCACCATAAAACAAAAAATAAATAAATAAAAAAAAGTGGGAAAAACTAGGTTTCTTGGTTCATACATATAGGCATAGGTACATAATAATAATAATATTAATAATAATAATAATAATAATAAAAATAATAATAAACAACAACAACAGCAGAATTACTATATATTTGTATGTTTACTTGTATTTATTTATAATATATTTATTTGGCAATAATCTCAAATTTAGCCAAAGCACTCCTGTTAGGTCATGTTTAATATTGTTATTATATAAGCCCTAATAATATTAACACTAATAATAACAGCAGTGTTGTAATAATAATAATACAATATCTATAGTAATAATATCTCTGCGGACATGCATCAGGAGTGGAGGTCGTTTATGCAGGGCCCTGCGGCCCCAAAGCCTCACATGACTGGTCCCCAGGACAAATAAGTTTGAGAAACGCTGATTTATGTCATGAAACTCTTACCCAGACCAGCTAAAACGAAAATTATTTGGCCAGCCGACTTCCAAATGTGGATGATGGTCTTGATTCTGATCATGGCTGATTCCAGTCATGCACCCTCAACAAATTAACAAGATTTTTTCAATGAAAAGAAACCACAAAAATAATTAAAGCATGTGAATAAATTTCCCTACTATATATAAACAGGAAAGATATTTCTTACAGTGACATAGACAGCGGAGTAGACACTGAGTGAAGCGTCTTTAGAAGGGAAGGATCTCCTGGCTCTCTCCACCACCACCTGGTTCCCTGTGCAGATGTTGCCGTTGGAGATGAACTGGTGGTTGAAGCGGCATTCCGTGCCTGTGTAATTTGGCTTGCAGACGGTGAGGAAGTAGGGCGCCAGATTGCCCGTCACTACCTGACCGGCGTTCACAAAGATGTCTGTCGCAAACAGGCCAAATGCGAAGACACCTGCGGAGGAAAATGCCAACACGTTTCACTCCGTCTCATTGCTCCCAATCACGGCACAGACAACACGGGCAATCTGATTAGAGAGTCGAGGAAGCACAAACACAGTCGTAGCACTGGCAGGGCATTTCTAGATTCATCAGACAGTATAATTAGCAGTTCATATTGAGCAGATTTGCATAGGCAACCCAATGTAACAGGATTCTGACGTATAAATGCAATTCAAATGTGGGCTTCCAATACTGCATAGAATGACATTCATTTCTTTCTCCCCCCTTTCATTTTTGCTGTCCTGTGATGTACAGCGTGATACTATCTAACTTGTTTCAGCGTGAAATTGCACATCGTTGAGAGACCCGTGTTATAATTCATGGAGCCTCACATTGTTTGAAAGGAGCCCGTGAGCAATGAGCTTGACAAGAGAAAACTACCACCAACAGAGATGGAGCAGGAAAAAAGAGAGAGGGAGAGACAGAGAAAAAGACAAAAGAGAGAGGGAATTCTCCTCTGTCCCGAGTGTCGGAGATTGTCTACGAGCTCAGAGTGAAAAGGACATCATTACTGGAGTCTCTCACGAATTATGCATCAGGGTCAAGTAATGCTGTAGGAGTTACTTCTCTTCACAGCAGACCTGAGATAGATTTCAAAGGTGAAAGTACACGGGATACTCTCTATCAATATTCTGAAAATAAGAGAGTAGAGAGAGAGAGAAAAAAAGACTTTCTGTGTTAGGAAAAAAATACAATCATATTCTAAAGGTTACATTTTCTAAAATCAATCAGCATACTTTGGAAACTCCTGTTCCTGAAGGTCTGTTTACATTTGTTATATCATTTGTAAACACACGAACAGCCAAGGATGCACCAGAATTCAATTTTGCTTGCATTTCATATACCCACTTTTAAATCACTCTCAGAACTAACCCTACCGGCTCCGTGCTAAAAATCTGAACAGGACGGAAGGTCATTGCTTCTTACTTTCCTCACCTTGAGCTCCTCAGAGCTCCTCTGCCAACAGAGCTTGCATTAAAAAGACATGATGATTGTAAGGTGAACTCTGAAGCACAAAGAAGTCTCACCGATAAACCTGATGATCCTGCGAATGAGTGGATTCAGATAGCAGCACTCCCCAGTAACGATGGTCTTCTCCTGGGCAAGGAGGATCTCTCTGGTAGACTTCATTACGTACATGGAGATTTCCCCAATGAAGATCTACAAACCGGGGAAAACAATGACATTCTGAAATGCACAGGCAAAGTGCAAAAACGAATGTATCTGAATGAATACACAGTGTTTATAAGGCACATAACATCTCAGAATATACACTATATGGACAAAAGTATTGGGACACCCGACCATTACACCAACAGAGACTTTAATAGCATTGCATTGAAACACATAAACTTTAATGTGGAGTTGGTCCCCTCTTCACAGCTTCCACTCTTCTTGGAAGACAAGATTTTGGAGTTACTGTGGGAATTTGTGTCCATTAATTCTGTAGGGCACTGGAGCTCCATTCCAGTTGATCCCAAAGGTGTTGGATGGGGTTGATATCATTGGTGTGGTGGACTATTCTCAGCCTAGTCTCAGCCTGTGTAATTCCAGCAATACTGTTGTGCCTGAATGGTCCATCTCCCAAATAATACCTGGTCGGCGGTGGTGCTGAGGTGGTCCCTTTTCACTGAAGAACAGAGTTGAGGGGAGCAGATAACAGTCAGTAATTGTGAACCTGTAAAGTGCATCTCTATGGTGTTTCTGAAGTGTATGTAGACGGCAGGTGTACCTAATAAACTGGCAAATAAGGCTACATGATATTCTCTTCAGCCCAGGAGTGCAAGCAGCGCCAGAAATGGAAAGTGCTGATAAACTGAACATTTCCAAAGCCTCTGAGATAAAAAAAGCAACTTATTCCTCACTAAATCAGCTGAAATGTGTCTGTTACTCAGCATCTAGTAAAAAGCTATCTAGGTTTTTATGGCCATCACAGAGACCATGGAGAGAGGAAAAAGGCCTCAGCATAAGTGCATTTTATGCCAAAGGGATGGCAACAGTGCGGCTTTTTCTCCACTAGTGAAGATTTACTCTCCGCAGGGCCTGTCCGGCTTTAATGCATTTCCTTACTCCTGAGAGCAGAGCATTGTGCTCCTGTTAAAAGCTTGTTTTATCAGCTCTGCTAGGCTTACTGCAGTAAAATAAGACTGTCAATATCTCATGATTTTATTTTATGTGACTAAAATAACACTGAGCCACAGTTAGACGAATGGCGGATGGCTATTCAATACGCTCTTTCAGCCATGAATTTATAGTCACAGTGGAGTAGACAGTGTGTTCTAACAATTATATCACAGTATTGTCCTCATTCACAGTATGAGTGGTGCTTATTTGTCAGAGGGAATCAATGCTAAGACATCACTAATACGTAACTGTTGCCGTTAGAATGGTTGCCTCATAACAGTACTGTGCTAAAGTCTTAGGCACCTATGCAAAATGTTTAAAGCAATTTTGTTCACTAGCTCAGTTAACATTAGAATAAACACAAAAAAACAAGAAAGCAGTATAAAGAACACAGGTTCGATGCCTCTAGCCACTGATTGGATTTGTGATCAACTTCTGATTTGATTTAATTAAGCCCTAACTGAGCCAGACCAGGTTTTTTGATGGTAATTACAAGTAATACTGGGCTTCCATGCTGTACATAAAATCACTATTTACAGTGTACTGTAATTGGTATTTTCTTTTTAGTAATATTAATGTGAAAAATACACTCACTGCTCATTTTAACCGTTTTTAAATATTATTTTTGCCTAAGACTTTTGCACAGCACTGTAAACTGGCATCTAACCATAACTGTAGAAACGATATGGATTTACAAGAATAGCTTGAGTCCTTTTTCCTTCCAGTCCATCTTTATTAAACTGCTCCTTTAAAAGACCGATCTTAATATTACATGACCTAGTATTATATGATGCAAACAACTGTAACTAGTGCTTCCTTAGCCCTTTAAAAAAAAACGAAAGGATTTTCTGACAAAAATCCAGAGAAAGAAGGAGCAGACCATCTTTCTACTGATTATATCTGAGACCATATGTGGGAAATGTGCTGTCATATCTCATTAGTGCTAGGTGCTTTATGGTCTACGGGGGTTGTAGGACGCCACGGGTCATGGTTTGCAGCATAAAATACAGTATAATCTGCTCCAATGCCCAGCCACCCAGTTTAATTTCCCAATCATAAGGTTCACCTTGATACTTGATTCATAAAGGCAATAAAACAAGGTTAAGGTGTAAGACATCACTGCTCTCTTGGCCAAAAAGCAAAATCCCATTGTGGCTCTGAAGGCTGGCTTTCAGTCTGAAGCTTGCCTCGTGCTCAGAACTGTCTTGTTTCATCCTTTAAACTGCAAACACTGAGGATACAGTGCCCTCTTGTGTTCAAGTCTGGTAATCCAGGGAGGATAAGTGCCTGAAGCCTTCTAACCACTCAGTGGTCTAGGAAAGCAGGTAATACACTCCTTTTCCACTTTAACTCCAGAGTCAACTAAAAAAACACTCGTAAACATAAAGGTGCCTAAAGGGTCTTTTGAAGAGATTCCATTAAAGAACAACTTTCAACAGAGTGGCTCTTTAAGGTAGAGTCCTGCACGGGTCTACTTTTGGAGACCTGCACCCGCCCACACCCGCACAGTACAGCACCACACCCGCCTGTTCACCCGTGATTATATCAAAATTAAATCCGCACCCGCCCGGGCCCGTTAACATTCTGCCCGTTACCCGCCCGGGCCCATGATAAATTACACACAAATTAAAAGCATTCTATTGAAGCGTTTGGCAGGACTGGCCTCCCAGGAGGCTTTGCGTGTGGCGTAAGTGGCCGGTTGGCCCTTTATCTGTGTTTTTGAGGAACATTGGGGGGGAGGGGGGGTGTTGTTACATAGTATTAGAGATTATTTATTGTGTGTGTGTGTTAGTTGTGTTAAATAGTGAATGTGAGCCCTTCTTGCCAGTCAGCCTCCTCCAGAGTCTTAGCTCCGTTGTTGGAGTTGTGAAGTAGTACCTGCGGATGCCAGTAGGGGCGCAGTGTTCTCTAAAGTTCAAAGTCTGTTTTGAAATTGTTGGCTGAGGGGAAAAAAAAAAAAGATATTTTGCTTGAAGATTAGTGTGTCTTTGCATTATTCTCTTTCACGCTGGACACAATATCATCCGCAGTCCCAGGTTTGAGCTGCGTCCTGCGTTGTTGGACCACAGCATTAAAGCGTTACCAGAACATTAAAATCTGCCCGTTTCAGCAACTATCTGCAGAGACCAGTCAGGTGCAGGACTCTGAATGACACATTTCTCCATAGTGCAACATACAACAACCTTCGACAGAGTGCAGATTACAACAGAAACACGACAAACAATACAACAAATAAACATCAAAATAATGTAACAGCAATGTAGTCTGACAGTACAGTGTAAACCATTAAAAAAATCTGCTAAAAAAGTTTAAACCTCCAAAAGCAGTTCTGTAATCTATTAGTATAGGGTGAACCCAAAAGAAACCATCTACTGAAAAAGTTAAAGGCTCCAAAAGCAGTTCTGTAATCTAACAGTATAGTGTGAATCATTAAAGAACTACCTATTAAAGGCTCCAAAAGCGGTTCTTCTACAGCACGGCTCCAAACAACCATTTTCAGCACCTTTATTTTTAAGAGTGTAACAGTCCTCACTTAAGCTTAAGTTGCGGTCAGAATGCTTCAGGCAACCTGCCTAGTGCATTTTTTAGAATAAAAGTAATGAGAATGAAAAGCCTAAACAAATTTTTTGGAAGACCAGATGTTGTACTCACAACTGCAGTTGGAACCGCAGCCACTACGCAGTACAAGATGAGCGGCGGGATGAAGCTGTTCTCCTCAACTCCAGGGTACGGCTTCATCAGGTCAGCATCGTTGCAGAAGAAGCCCTGGATGTGGATCTCGAAGATGTCGGTGCATTCAAAGTAGTAAGCCAGCAGCACAGTGCCAGCCATTATGACCAGCTGTAAGAGAAAACCAATTTTAGACATCCATAAAGATCATTGGTGACATTAAAAAAAAAGTGGGGTAGAGTTTGTGGAGCCCCTACAGACTATGCTGGATGCAAAGCATTAAAAAAAAAACATTTTACAATCAAACTGCAGAAAGTTCCAAGCATTTTAAGTCATAGAGAAAGAAAAGCTTGATCTGTAACAGGAAACAGGCAACATTTAACTAATGCAATTTTATGCGACCACATTTGAAATAAAAACCATAAACCATATCTGAACCAATTCCACTGGTCCAGCTGTCATGAAGTCATTATGGAGGGCAGCCAGAGTTGTCAAATGGTGCAAGGACTTAAAAGGCCCAGTTTATGTTTATTTTTATACTTAGCATCTGATTACTATTATCATGGTGAACAGATAATTATCCAATTCAGACAAAGCTTGTTTACCCACGCTCTCCTCAGATGTAGCCCCTGCAACCTACATATTGGCCCAATCTCATTTCCCCACACCATGTTTGGATTTTTAAATCAGGCTGGCATGGCAGCGGGGCAGAGTAGAAGGAGCCCCTACAGACTATGCTAGATGAAAATTTTTTTTTTTTAATTTACAATCCAACTGTAGAGAATTTCAGCCATTTTAAGTCACAGAAAAGAAACATCACGAGTCATGAATGTTTTGCTTATCAGGCAAAGCTGAAGTGCAGTCAGAATAAAAATAGAGGTTAAAATGCAGCCAGGAGCTCCTTTCAGCTTCTGCATATTTAACTATACATTTAAAAATACATGCAAACATGAAAACTTTTTAATGAAATAGGTGGGAACAGCTTTAAAAACTGTGGGTGGAATGTATGCCATTAGACCATTAATGTAGCCAACCTGGCTGAACTCCATTCTCATACACACACACAATGTGTAAAGTGTGTAAGTGTCTATTTGACATTTGCGAACACACCACAGCACACAGTGTGAACAGTGTGAAATTCTTTCTCTGCATTTAACCCATTCACCAAGTGAAGCAGCAGACAGCCACCTACAGAGCGCCCAGGGAGCAGTGGGTGGGGTGGTAAATTGCTCAAGGGTACCTCAGTGGTGCCACTACCAGTCCTGGGATTCAAACTCACAACCTTCTGATCACAGGGGCAACTCCCCGACCACTAGGCCTCCAGCCGCCTGTGTGTGTGTGCATTCTCGTCTACCTCAAGATCAGGACAGCTTGATCCAAATTCCGCTCTCAAACCAGCCAACACTTGTCTTTTAAATGTGTGTAAATACAATTTTGAGATACAAGATGCATTTCGATGTATAAACATGGCCCTATTTCAGTAACTGACTTTTTTTCCTCCCTCCCCCAGTTTAAAGCATTAGTCAGTCTGGGCACATCTGCAGTAATCCTTCAAACTCAAAACAGTAATGACCACCTCCATCTGTTTTTTACTATCAAAGTCCCTCTTTTCCTCCTTCACCCTAACCTCCCCTACTCTCTCTCTCTCTGTCTCCATCTCTGTCTCCACAACACTGCTTAAAGGCTTCCATAAAAACCTTTCCCTGTGCTCTGCTAATGATCGCCTCCTGTAGAAAGTGCCACAGGCATGCCTCTTTTTTTAAAAAGTAATATGTTATATAACTCCTCACAAATGTGGAGAGACCGGCCCGTTCTACTTCATGGCTGATTAATGATGCTGTGTGCATTTCCCAGGCAGGAAAAGAACATGCCTTAATTCTGAACCTCATGGCAAATAGATGAGAGATATTTAATACTTTTATGAGCAAGACTACAGAAAAATGTTTCTGCTATGCCATGTTCCCCAAAAAGAAAACTCCTATCACCTTCATCGCCACTTTTTATTTTATTTCTTTTGAAACTTCTTTTGAAGTTAAAAGCAGATGCAGATTAGGGGTGGGCAATATGACGATCTGAGATCGTGAAGACGATCTATGTACTGATGATCTGCCAAAGCACAGAGATCGTAGTATCGTCTATATAAACTACATTCTATCTTTTTATTGCAGTTCTATGCGCTTCCTCATTTTTTTTCCTCAATCAAATCACGGAGCTAAAATCTAAACATGAGGCTAAAACTTTACAATTCAGCTTAAATGAGGCTAAAACAGAGCTAAAGGATAATAGAAGAGGAAAACAATCTTTGAATCGTCGTTCCTTCTGTGTTGCTTCTCAAAGCTTCCAGTAGATGGCGCCCTAGCTTTACAAAGGAAAATAGGTTGGTTGTACTGTTCAGTAACTTGAATAGTAAAAAAATCTCGTTACAAATCAATAGAAATACCATGACCAAAAAAGTGGGCAATATGGCAAAAATCCATCACATTTTTGCTAAACTTATCACACGGAATGGTACATTAATAATGCATTAACACAAATTATTCATGTCACTAAGACATTTTCCTAATGTAACGACTAAAACCAACTGAAGCCCAGCTGCTCAAGCTCTGCGAGCTCTCGCAGTCAAACGCAACTTTTAAAAGTTGAAGCCAATTCATGACTTGATTTTAATGACTTTATTTCCAAATACGGGCATTGTGAATTTTTTTATTACCCAAGTATGCTGTGTCTGAGGTTTCAATTAGAAAAATGCATGTCAGAAAACAGGGGCAATCTCAATGTGCTTCACAAATAAACTTTATAAATCAATAAGCAGCAAACTTACAAAAGCAACAGCATATAGGAAAGCTACAGTTTCTTTTGAAAGATGATGTAAAGTAGTGGTATGGGAACAAGAGCACTAAGAGCTGGATCGTGCAACCACTGTCACTCTCAATTGATATCTGTGAGGTTGTTAAAGCATCAGAATTAATCAATACATTCTGATCAAGCTTATTTTGTTCATACAGCAATAACAAGATGCACCTGCTCTGTAAATAATAATTAATCACAATTATTTTAATCAATTTTGATTTACAAAAAATAAAAAATATACATATTTTGCAGTTTAGTTGTATTTTGCGAGATAATTTAGTATTTTTCCATCTACCAAATCAATTTGCCATTTTGTTTATTGTAAAACAGACTAAAATAATTAGTGATATCCCAAAAAGACATTAAATTGTAAAAGACTATCATCAAAAAGACCAAAGTCATGATTAAATCAAATGTGAAACGAACACTGGTGCAGTGCCATTCACCTTAAGGGTAAGGGATGTTTTTCTTGCTGACTCTCTATTGCTACATAAAAACTGCCAATTACTATACTGGCCAACAAGCATTTGGATCGATTCCTGACACTGGCGTGCAATGGTCAACAGGTCAGCCATTTCCTCTACAAGGCAGTTTACAGCACTTCTGGAGAAGAGGAGACTATCACAGCAGCCTCCATTTACTTCCACTTTTCACGCAATTAAACTCCAAAGTCCTAAAGTGCCAAACAGCAAAAACGTATAGTTTTATTAATGCAGAGGGTAGTACACTCACAACATCTGTCTGATGTTGGGAGTGTACTGCATGGTGTTCGTGTGCATTTTCCATCTGGACCATTTTTAAGAGCTTCCTCTCTGTTTGGAGTTGCTAGGAAGTCACCAACATTATCATAATCAGAAAACTTTACCTTAGTAAAGTTTACCTCAGTGGGTAGGATACTTGCCCCTGGACCAAGAGGTCATGGGTTCGAATCCTACCTTCAGTTCCTGAGCAAGACCCTTAACCCCAAGTTGCTCCAGGAAAACTGTCACCTGTAGTTAGGGAATGGAGGTTGCTTTGGATAAAAGCGTCTGATAAATGGCGTAAATGTACATGATCCTTGAGGAAACTGCCTATGCTACGACCGCACAGAGACAAATTAAAAATAAAAAATATTAAAAATAAAAGTCTAAATAATTCTCTCCAGAAAATACTCTGTACTAAATACACTGTGCTATATACTCAAATACTGTGGTCAGTGAGAGGTGGATATAAGTACTATAAATAAATAAATAAATAAATCACTGCTAAAGTAGTTTACTAGTAACACAAACAGTGGTTAGGATTTGTTCTCTATACTAATAGTGTCATAAGTGTTGATAATGCACAAGACTTCGGCAATAAAGATATTGCACATAATGATAATGATTAAGCACATAATAAGAAATTGCACACCTGAGAAGTAGCAGGTTAATAAACAAGGAATTTCTGTGGCGTTCAGTGGAGCACTTTATGCTGGGGAGTCTGAGCCAAAAAGTATTTTTCAGTTTGGCCACCGTTCTTTGGAGTGGGTCATCAGCAGGCCAGCCAAGCACATTACAAAGGTGGGATTTTTCCTTCTAATTAGGAGTAAATACCTCAAGACATTGACAGGTAAAAATGTTGCTCTATTTTAACAATGCAATTCATTTTGTTACATACTTTCATTTAGAATGTATGGTGCAAGATTAACTGCACAAAATGGAGAAAATACCATGTGCAATGTTGCTCCTGGAGGTGTTGACGTAACCCTGAACCATTTCCCACAGCCGTCCTGTAGATCTGATACTTCACTCTGGAATGGGAATTTTCAGCATGTCCATATAGTTTAATCATGTAAAGATGTAAATAAAGTCATTCAGAGTGGACTGATGCAAATGGTTCATTGTAGAAAAACATTCAGACTTATTTACAGTAGTGGTGATAAGAACCAGAGATCACAATATCAGCAGTGCAAATACAGCATATTATTAACTATCCAAACTGGCCTGCGAACCACCAAATATGAGGTTTTTATATGTAATGTTGGTACGTCAGAAAAACAATTGAGACAATTTTCCATAGCACACCTGGAGAAAGAGAGAAAATGCCATCCGTAATAATCCTAAGATTTGCAATTCACACAAATGTACAGTTTATTATTATTATTATTATTGTGGCCAAATATATGTCAAGTTGCATGAGTATTTTAGTCAAAACAACCACAGTTCTGCAATGTTTTCTGAGTCATGGTGCCCAATAACACCCAAAAACATTGAGTACTCCCTTCTATACTGCACTGTTATCACGGCAAAAGCCAATACTGCATTAGCAATACCTTTTAATACAGTTTTTTTCCACTGTGCCGTAGTGCATTAA
The DNA here is from genome assembly GCA_037974405.1 of Brachyalestes nurse. Classification (NCBI taxonomy): domain Eukaryota; kingdom Metazoa; phylum Chordata; class Actinopteri; order Characiformes; family Alestidae; genus Brachyalestes; species Brachyalestes nurse. Next base: position 3,545,000 of record JBBPCY010000035.1, read on the forward strand.
ATACAATTCAAAAAACGAAAACATTAGTCAGATGTATTCTTTGTGGTCATTTCAGGTGAGCACACTTTGTATGATGGTCATTATAACCAATATAGGATTTGCTCTCTACTCCACCTCAAACAGTCAGAATTCAATTACAAATAATATTCCATGACCAAGTAATCCAAGCCTATGGCGGTAAGATTAAATTCAGGTGAAAGGAATTCCAGCACCTTTCCCCAGTCCTCTAACCAGCACTCTAAAAATGATTTCACTTTGCCTTAATCTGTGCAAGATAGTGAGTGGAACTAATGCGTTCTTACTGCAATATTCTGGCTTGGACAAAGGCTGCAGAAACTAAAAAGTGCTGAGCATGTTCATCACCTGTGATCTATGTGCATAAGCGCAGCTGATGAAATCGCTTGCAAAAAGGTGCTCCTTCATTTGTGTAGATGACCATGAAGAGACTTAATTCCTTGCAACCTGTAATTTGAGGTGGAAAATGTATTACAGAACTGTCCTATTAACTTTATTCTGAACTATGCAGGCATTTAAGAGCAACTTTTCATTAAAAAAACTATTTCTGAATACAATATCTACAGAACGTATCTTCAATTACCCTTTTCGGTGCAGCAAGTAATGTATTAACACCAGAGAAAATAAACATGCTTGTGTTGCCGGGCAGAAGGTTAAGGTTTTTTGCTATTATTTAGTATTTCTTGCAATAGTAAATTGCTTGTTTTGATCATTTTTAATCCATTATAGGTGCTTGGTATGTGGAATCACTAAAGAATGTTCTGAAGCCAGACAACATATAACAGAAAACAGGTTACGAATTAAATATGATTACATTTGTGCATCTTAAACCCAAAGACAGGTTATTTTTGGAGATTTAAATTGTCCAACTTGACAATCTTGACGGATGGAAATGACCCACGATTTTCGACAAGATCATCAATCAGCCAGTCAGCAAACCAACACCCCGTGTGCAGTAACTGCACAAACAGCAATAAAAGAAGCAGATTACTGCGTTTCAGGGTATCCCATTTTTTCATACTGTATTTTATGCTTTTTTTAAAAATTGTTTGGTTTTTCTTCTTGTGCCTTTTGTGTTATCATGAAAACTACAAGTGACATTTTTTGCTGACCCTGAAGTGTACAGCAATAAGACATAGCCAACGCTAATTAAACACCTGCAAAGAGGTTGAATCTCCACTTACTTGCACAAAGTGTACACACTTTATTTTTCCTAAATAAAAGAAAACCCTTCTGTCGGTCAAAAAGGAGAACACTGCTAGTCTTCACATGTGCTGGGCTATAATTTCATGAATAACCACAAAGATACATTAGTCATACAACCGTCTGTCCTATTACGAACCTCACAGAGGACACAGTAACGGCTTCCTTACAACTCCGGGGCCAGTAGAAAGCGCTGTCTGACTGTAAAGTGCTTGAATGAAATATATGGTATATGAGCGCTGGAAACCATTCTGTTGATGGAAGACGGCTTTGAATGCTGAGGCAAAAATAGACTGAAGCTCTTCTGAAGCACTAAAATATCCTTAAGAGACTTTCGCCAGTAGCCTGGAGGTGTTGACTTAACCCGGACCCTTTCCAGAAGCAGGTCTGTACATCTGATACTTTAATCTCAAATGTGAATTTTCTGCATGTCTGTACAGTTTAATCACTGATATGTCAATAAAGTCATTCAGAGTGGGTTGATGTAAATGGTTTAGTGCAGAAAAACATACAGACTTCTTTACAACAGTGGTGATAAGAACCAATATCTGCATATTTACTATCCAACAGCCAAAGAACAACCGACATGTTTCATATGTAATGTTGAAAATGTAAAAATTACTGCAGAAAATAGCAATGCTGGGCAAGAACAAACATTTTTTTTAAGTGTGATTAATCGCATGCTTTTCTGTGACTAATCGCGCTTATTCACATGATTATATACGAAATTCAATAATGAATTCACAAGTAGTACACATTTTTATTTTAAAAGTACTGCTATATGAACAAAAGTGCAACAACATTTGGTATGCAAACACTTTAAACAAATAAGGTGCTTTTCAACAAATATACAGTAAACCCCCGAAATTCACAGGGCATCCTTGAAATTTGTGATTTAGTTTAAAAAAGGCCTATTTTTAATAGTGTAAACCCTAAATATGCAACCAAATATGCTCCCAAAATGCTTTAATTTCATTTTAAACTCATTAATACATTACCCTTAAAAAATGTAAAGGTAAACCCGTATTCATACTATACAGTGTACCCTGACTGCACTGTAATTCATGCAAACACGTTTTCTTTGGTATGTGCTGTTGTTTTCGTTGATATGAGAAGGGTAAATACAGTCATTTAATTTACAATAATAAAAATACGAGGCTTTATAAAGAACTAAACGAAAAGCACGAGAACACTCAGAAAAAAACTCGAGATAGCTCCATGCGAGATGCATCACAGGGCAGCACCCAATCAGCAGCAAGTAGAAATGAATAACATTCTCAGATTGTCCAAACCTCCCGTCTCTGAGTATAGTGGTATTTCACCATCCCAAGACTCGCTTTCTTTGTTTTCTCTCGACAGTCCCAAAAAATGTATATATTTATATTTTATATGGAAATGTAGCTCAATTTATGTTACAAAATTAGTCCAATTATATTTTTCTTAATTTAGCACTAAAATGCCTGAAAAATTAGATGTTGAAACAAAAAAGGAAAATAGAAAATGTGGAGGCCTCAATAATGCATTAATGTGACAACACAAACTTGCCCACCCCAAGAAAAAAGGCAACTTTTCTCAAAATACCTTGCAAGTCGCTCACCTGGATGTTATAATCAAAGACAATTTTGGACATAACCTTTTTAAAACAATGTTAAAACAATTTCTTCAGCATTGGACACTGTATTCAAGACATGGGTCCTATTATCATTAAAATAAACACTGCTCACTATACAAATCTCACTTTAATGGAGCATTTTGGGACTAATAAAGGTTTATCTTATTTTACAACAAAACACTAAGCCACGTTGTCTAACAGCCTTGAACTATAGAAAATGATTGAAAAGCAGCAAATTAGAAAATAAATCTGGATTACCATGCAATGCATTTCTTTTAGTTGATACCGATAAATGACTTATTTAAAAAAAATAAATGTCATTTGCTTAATTCACAGAGATTGCTTCATATAAATAAAGCATTTTTCATATAAATGGTAACTGTTCATCATAACATCTGGGCTAAAATACAGCTGTGCATCAGGGATTGTTTTTCTCGTAATGCTGTAGCACACAGTGTAACGACCCGGCAGAGGAGGTGGAATGAACATCTTGCCTTTAATGAACAGCTTGGAAGCTTAATAGCAGAGAATTACGACCCCGTCCAGAGCTTTAACTCGTTAATGTGGGAGCCATTCAAATGTCTCTCAAGCCACAACACAATAAGCAGTGTGATGCAAAACAAGGGTGAGGAGAGGAGAGGAAAAAGAGGAGGAGGGAAAAAAGGAAAAGAGGAACAAAAGTGAAGTGTTGGTGCGTAGCACGTTTCCCTCCAGCAGGGGTCAGTACTTCATTTAAAACCAGAGGCAGAGAACGTGTGTGTGTGTGTGTGTGTGTGTGTGTGTGTGTGTGTGTGTGTGTGTGTGTGTGTGTGTGTGTGTGTGTGT
>JBBPCY010000035.1:3556713-3576963 GCA_037974405.1 Brachyalestes nurse
ATGATTATTATATGCTAATTATACCAACTATCATGCAATATATAACTAGCTTCATCACAAAAACTGTACATGCTAGGAAAAAACTAAACACAGATTTGAAACCAGCATGAAAAACACTACAAAACCCACACAAACTTATCTCTGATAATTTGAACTGTGTAATTAGTACCTTAACGACTGAAGATGCTTCTTTGAACATCTTGGGAGCAGCTGCAGACACTTTATTCATGATGTCATCTATAGAAAGACAGAATTGCAACATAAAACTATGGTAGGGCTCATATTTCCACAGCAACCACTGTAGTTCTTCTCAATACAGTTAATGAATTGTAAGGTGCTCACATGCATACTTACCTTGAGCAGGGTCTCGTTTCACTTCTTGCGGCTTGACTGTGTTTGCAAACAAACCCTAAATCAAATATGATATTAAATGCATTTGAGCATCACTCCATCACCCACAGACCCTTCACAGAGAAATCAAATAATTACAACAGCCAATAAAAAGCATGTGTTTTCCTGATGACATCTAGTGGCAGGTTAGTGGTCATACACCTTCGTGAAAACATTTTAATGTTGTTTTAAGACTGTTAACAACTAACCATTAGCTTTCGTTCAGCCTTCAAAGACCGCACAACGTATGGAAGTGTTTTCTTTGGGTATACACCGCGTTTCCTGGTGGTCTGTACAATCTTCTCATCCAACATATCATCCAGTGTACTGAGCTCACAATCTAGAGAGGCAAAAATGTCATCTCAGACATGCAACACAATGCAGTCCCATTTGCTGACATGTAATGAACTACAATTGAACAAACTGACACACTAATGAAAATGTTTTCATACGTATTATTTCAGCTTATTCTATTAGGCACAATAAACAACCATATAAAAGCTGATGTTAGAATTGTAAGGATTATCTTGCTATCTATTAGAATATTAGGAATTAGAAGCTTATTTATACTTCTCCCAAGTTTAAAAACTTTTTGGTTTACCTACCTTCCCCATTGTCTTCTGCTGCCTCTTCCCATGATAAACCATCAACAACAACATTTTCTTGCACAGCAGTTTCAAAGGTCTGAAAGAGTAAAAAAAAAAACAGTCAGCTCATATAAGACCAGTAACATACTACAGCTATAACCCGCAAAGTATGGTCTCTGTATCTTTTTTTTTTATGATGTCCAAAATAAAGAAAAACTATCACTTCCACCTGAGTTTTATGGAGATTAAACAGTTGCTTTTAATCAGAATATCAGAATGAAACTCAAATGAGAGCCAATTAAACAGAATTTAAACTATAAAAATAATTATGCTGTCTTTGAAATGAACCCTCAGACTGACTATTTTTTAAAAACTGAATTAAAAGAATGTTTACAAAAATTTGTTTACAAGTTACTGATGATATTGTATAATTATGACAAACTTTGTCACAATTATACAATATCATCAGTAACTTGTAAACAAATTTTTTCCTTGTAATAATTACTTTTTTGTCCTGAACTCCACATCTAACAGTTGCATAGTCTTATACAGTAACCAGTTACATTCCAAGAGCACCCGCGTATAGTAAAAAACTGCGTTGCTGTGTTTTGTAAAAAAAAAAAACTGCGTTGTTGTGTTTTGCCTATTTTTATAGTGTAAACCCTAAATATGCCCCAAATATGCTCCCAGAATACTTTCATTTAATTTCATTTTAAACTGTTTAATACATTACCCTTAAAGAAAATGTAAACCTGTATTCGCCTCTTTTAATTTTAATTCCCCACTGAGATATGCAACTCGAAAGGTCGCGGGACAAAAGTATTGGGACACGCGCCGAGGTGAGAGGTATTTGGGGAATAACCCCTGAACCCCTGAAATCATGCTTGGAGTGCGGGGGCTCAACCCTGGTGTGGAATTCGAAAAAAGTGCTTCCAGGTCGGCTACAGCCTGCCCTGAGTCCCCTTGTGTGAAAACATCCAGAAAAAATATATTTATTGCCACAAAAAAAAGCAAGTTTGGTTCTCAAAAAAAATCTGCATGTGACTGAATCCGCGACTCCTGATCCGCGCAAAACTGGGGGATTACTGTATATACACACACACACAGTACTGCGCAGATGTCTTGGGCACCTGTAAAATATTTAAAAACTGTTTAGATGAGCAGTGACTATTTTTTTCACACTAATTACTAAATATACTAAAAAGATAAAACAAAAAATGAATAAATATTAAAAACTTTATATAGCAAATAGTGATTTTATGCACAGTAAATCAATGTGTTTCTTGTGGAAGTGGAAGACCAGCATGACCGATATATTGCCCAGCACTTAATCAAACTAATGTAAAAACTAGATTACAAAGGATTTCAAAGCAAGAACCATTTCATAGATGAGCTCTAGTGAAAAGGGAAAAAACTACAGAAAGCATGCTTAATAATGCTTAATCAGAAAAAGGAATGCAATCACACACTATGCAGAAGTTTGGTAAGGAGGACTGGGAATGCTTCATGACAAATTCATGCCATGTTTGCTACACACCCCCAGGCCTGTAGAGAGAATAGAGGAGGTTGCAATGTTAAATCCTACTAAGCCTACACGTAAAACGACTAACATAAAGTGAGACATTGGCCTCTCCTTGCTGGTGTTAAAGTGCCCCAGTAAAAGCAAAGGGCTTACGTTACGAGAAGGACGCTGGCTATTATGGAGCAATAAAAACAAATTGCCATTTTCCGATCCCCAGCAGTGGACAAGTCTGTTTGGTGCTTGAGATGATTTCGTTTAGACACATCATGCCATGCTGTGCCACTGTCTCACTAAACGTTCTTTCATTCGGGATCTGTCCAGTGTGGCGCTGATCCACGACTCCGTTATCTGCCTCAACGTGACAGCCAGTCATTCTCTGCCGCAGGTCCTGCACTTCAGCGTGAGGAGTTTGACAGCTCAAACTAAAGGCTCAGCTCCGCAACACAGGGCATTTTTCTCTTACGCTGTACTAGGGGTGGGTAATACGTTATCGTTATTTGTGAAAAATGACATCACAATGTGCTGTCTGAATACGGTTATGGATAAAGATTCAGGGAAGAAAAAAATAGAGAGTATGTATACTACACAGAGTATGTATACAACAACAACAACAAAAACAACCAGCAGGTTACAGTAAATGAATAGTAACACGCAGCTGATCTTTAAGGGATGATTCACTGTTTCTCTATACGACTCAGATAGGGCAGGTTGATCCGTTTTGTGTGAAGAGCCTAGCTAACACAGTCTACAAAAAAAAAATCACACATATATTTATATTTCATCATCATCTATGAGGACACTGTAAAATGGCAGCCAGCTACTCAGACACGGCCAGGTAACAGCACAGCACACAGAGGGGGTGTGTTTACTTGCAATCGTGGAAAGTGAAACAAAGAGTGAAAATAACACGGACCTTCGGTGCTGTGCGAGTGCCAGGTATAAGAAAAACAAAAGCAGATTGCATTGGCTGCAATTTCAAACACTGCAGAGGTTTTAGCTAACTCAAACCTATAAAGTCGAGCTGGCCTGCTGGTTAGGAAGCTGCCCAAAAATCAGAAGGTTGTGGGTTTGAATCCCAAGACTGCCAACGGGACCACTGAGCAAGGTACCATCCCCACACACTGCTATCCAGGCTCTGTGGTCCTGGCTGCCCGCTGCTTCACTTGGTGAATGAGTTAAATGCAGAGAACAATTCTGTGCTGTTTACACTGTATGCTGTGATGTGTTCACATATGACAAATGGTCACTTTACACTTACACTTTACACTTCAAGTACAAGGGAATGTGGTCACCTTTTCATAATTAACAGGTCCTGTGCCAAAAAAGTACACTGGAAAAATGTGTTTCCTGGCTGTATTTTTGGAACATGAAGAATAAAAACTCCATCAGTATCTCAAATACTCCTGAAAATAATAACACGCCTGCGTATAAGGTGAGGAACTTTACATTACATTACAATCATTTGGCAGATGCTTTTATCTAAAGCGACTAACAATATGAGGACACACTGAAGTTCCAGGACAGTGTAAGAACCAGAGGAGAGTACTAAGTGTTAAACCTTTATGTAAGAGTAGTGCAAGAGGAAGGAGAGGAGATGCTTTTCTGTTTCAGCTGGCTAACTGAATCAATTTATCCACGGCAAGACTAGTTTTCCACATTGTTTAGATTATGTGTATAAGCCTGTTCGGCCAAAGACCTGTATGTGCCCATAACGCTCTTATCTTCCAGGAGTGCTGCATGGGGTAGCATTCAGGTTAGCTAGATTGTTTGCAAAATGTGTGTGTGTGTGTGTGTGTGTGTGTGTGAGAAAGTGCGTGTGTGAGAGTGAGAGAGAGAGCGCGCACCTCCCTTTTGATATGCAAGTTACTGTTATTTAAAAATCAGTGAAGATCAAGCCGGACAGAGTAACACCTACCGCACCGCCTCTTGTAGTTTGATGCTGAATCACTGAGAGAAAAGGATATTTCTGGATTCACAGGATGCATTAAAACCATTTGATCTCCTGTGATGAGAACGTAAAAACAGAACCCCCCCCCCAGTGAATGCACCAGTTTTGTTTTTGTTTGATTTTTCATCCTGTTAAAAAGTTTTTCATAGTCGTTTCTTTTGTCCATTGGCATGTTTGTCCTGTGACTGGATTTTACATTTCTGCATAAAACACACATCAACACATGATATGTCGGTTTTACTTTCATTCCCTTTTTTTTTTTCCTTTGGACAATTGTTTCAACTTAGAGCACTCAGTTTTGGGCTTTAATCCTGCCTTGTGTTTTGATTAGACATAGTGCAGAATGTGTTCAAAATCCACCTACAATTAAGGTTTTAGTGACCCAACTGTAGTCCAATAACACAGGCTTGTTGACACCTGGCTTTTGATTCAGTCCAGTTAAATAAATTAGAAAAGAGAGCATCAGGAAGAAAATATACAGGCCAACAGGTCAGTGAGATGCCAATTTACTGGTTTACAGCTATAAACTGTATTAATTGTACATGAACTGCAGTTATGGAAGTATAGTATACTTTGCTGCTACCAAATACATCTTAACATTGGTGCTTTGTTAAAATATGTCTTAAGAAACGCTCACACATCATTATCAGTTAAACAGTGTTAACCTTATGTCATTAGCTTCAATGAAGGTGTGTCTTCCATTGCCCCGACTTAAAAACCTACAAGTTTAATCCACAATGGACAAAAGTTACACCTGTTGATTGAGAGGTTATCATCATGCCTTTTTAATTTCTTCTCCGCGCAGCTAACTGAATATTCATTCTTACTGCTACTAATATCAAAATTAGCCACCCTGCACATCCCAATGTCTATTAATATTTTATGCCATCTAATTTATATTTTTGTCATATTATCTACACTTTACATGGCACACAAAATAATAGAAAAACGGTGTGGTAGAGCTTAACACAGACTCGACGCCATTAAAAAACACTGCCTGACATGATTTATTTGAACAATGGTGTTCATTTAAGGTAGTCCAGTGAGAAGATACTGCAAAATCAATAAGTACTTTAATCTAACATGGCACTTTTTTGCACATGCTCTCAAATGACAGAATGATAAAAGGTTGCCAGTAGCATTTAACACAGCGGAGAAATCCCAACTCAGAAGACCCAAATCGCTGTCTTCATTACGTTAATTAGATTGAAGGGAGCCTGCTCTGGGGTAGGATTACTGTTTTCTTCTACTGCTTGGTGAACTTTGTTATGACTATGTAAGCAGCAACCATCAAATCATCACCATTAGCTCTACTTTCTACTAGGAAAATTCTACCTATACCATTTTATACACAGTAAAACTCCTGATATGCTGTATTGCCAAAACAGACAGGAATTGCAAAATGCTACAACTGACACTTTACTTATAATGAGAATGGCGCTCTCATTTCAGTCAGTCTGGGTCAGACTGTAGAATATGAGCTGCAAACTCAAAAGTACATCTGTGTGAGCTCTAAGCAGTCTGAACTCAGGGTTCAAGCAGAAGTATCATTAAACATTAAATGCCAATCGATTGCTCATCTATTTAGATGCAAAACACACACCGATCAGGCACAACATGATAGGTAGAGTCGATAACATTGATTATCTTGTTACAGTGGCACCTGTCAAGCGATGGAACCTATTAGGCAGCACCTGGACAGTCAGTTCTTTATGTGGATGTGTTGGAAGTGGGGAAAATGGGAGACTGCAAGGATCTGAGTCACTCTGACATGGGCCAAATTGCAAGGACTAGAGAACTAGGTCTTGTGAAGTGTTTCTGGTACGCAGTGGTTAGTACCTACCAATAGTGTTCTAAGGCTGGACACTAAGAAGGCAAGCTGGCACAGGCAGTGTGATGCCTTGGGCAATGTTCGGCTGGGAAACCTTTGGTCTAGGCATTCATATGGATGTTATTTTTACAACTAACTAAACACTGTATCAGAGCAAGAACAGCTTTTCACAGTAACAGTGCTCCCTAATGGCAATTTCAGCAAGACAATGACACTACAAAAATGGTTCAATGGTTTGAGGAACATGAGAGTCCAAGATGTCGACATGGCATCCACATACACTAGATGTCAATCTGACAGAGCATCTGTGGGATGTGCTGGACAAACTGGTCCTATTCATGGATCTTAAAGGACTGAAAGGATCTGTTGGTAACGTCTTGACGCCAGTTACCATTCAGTGGAGGCCATGCCTTGAGGAACTATTTTAGTGGCAAAAGAGGGACCTACACAACATTAGGCAGGTGGTTTTCATGTTTTAACTAATCAGAATAGACAAAACAATCAAAAGATGTAAAAACATGAGGTTCCAAATCCTCAAATAGACTGCTTTTTACAAACAGACTAATATGAGCTCTTGTGTAGGCTGTTTGTTAGAAATCCATGTGCTGATTAACCAATACAATCCAAAAGATTACAGCCAAGGGTTTTATTTATAGAACTAAAATTGTGCATGGAAACAAGTATTAAATAGAAACAGAAATACACACGCAAGGCCATCTTACTTTTCCAGTCCCTTTCACCTACTTTAGTCAAAACGAGCCTCAAATAAACCAAAACCACTTTGTTGCTCAAGGCGACTGTGTTCAAATTCAGATCCAGACAAGCAAGCAAATAAGCACCAAAACTGAAAGCTTGCAACAAATCATAGCACATTTTTTCTGATACCAACCCTGAAACCCTGAGTGTCAGTCGTTTTTAAAGAGAAAAATCCATTTCAGATCAGCCAGGAATAATGACTGTCTTTTTATTGGAAGCATTTAATCTAAAAGGTTTTATAAAATGTATTCCTAGCTTTTTTACCCCCAAAAAAACAAATATCAATCTGTACATAGGACTAAGGGGGGGGGGGGGTGAATGAACTAATTATAATTGTAGCACTCATTGCTGGCTAACTCCTGAGTTCTTTCTTAGGAAGAGTCTATTTGTGGCTACTAATATCCAATTTAGCATTTTGTGTTGGTATCAGACCTATATTGGGTATTGGACTGATGCCATTTGCATTAATCACACAAGCCGGAAAACACAAGCGATCTGTAAACCAGTCAAGTGTTAGAAAATGAAGTCATTCAAAGTCTGAATAACAGTCTCAGTATCGGGCTGTAGAAACAGACGAGTCAATGCACTCAGAGCACACAACAAATAAAATTTGTCAGAGTGCTCATTTGGAAAGCTGTTCTGTTTGTAATTACACAGACTCGATTCCCAGGCGCCTGGACAGATAGAGCCAAGGAAATGGAATTGGGCCGACCACTCGGGGCAACGGAATTGCAGTCCGTTATAAAAAAAAGCCACAGAGATGTACAGTGGCGAGATTCACAGGATTTACCTTCAGGCAAGATGCAAACAACCAAGCTGACTGGCTGTCTTGAATTCCTCAGTGAAAGTGTACTCAATTCAGACATCATTGCAGGACTCGCTCTGGACTTGGCAAGTGCAGCGACTATAAATGTTTGATTATGTTGCTGCAGCCAGATTAATAAGTGCAAGGCATTAAACGTAGCTCTTAATCTACCGCTAGACGAAAATCCTAATTTCGTATATGACTCCTTGCGCAGCCCTCAGAATTGGAATGTCTGCATAACGATCTTCTTACATTTTTCAGCCACAGCGAAGCTTTTGATCTTCTATGTGACATTAAAATCTAAGTGCCAGGTCAGATCAAATTTTTTAGAACAGGGTTGAAGAATTTGTTCCCCCTCTCGCTCTTCGTTTTAACTGAACCACGATCAACTGAAGTAAAGGTAATTTGAGTTTTTTAGGCTAAGGCTTGCATCAGGAAGTTTTCTGAAGTGTCCAAAATACCATCTTCAGAAAACGCTCTGCTCCGTTTGATTAAAAAAAGAAGAAGAAAAAAGTACTGGCACTCCAGATTTAGATCAAATAAGCCATCATTTTGTATTCTGTCACTGGAGAGAACAACCCGCAGCTGTTCAAGACAGATTTAGTAGTTGCTCTTGCAAAAGAGGAACAGCGTAACTTCCTTCATTGTCACATAAATAAGATGCGCCACGGATCAATGAGCGCAAGAGGAATCAAAATGGGAAATGATCCAGGATTAGCAGCCAGGGAACAGTGTACATATTACATTTAAGTTTGCATTTGCTCCAAGGCTACAATATGGCTTGGTAGGGAAGACGTCCCCCTCTGGCTCCGATCAATCCCTGGTGATGCAGTATATCTCTTACCCTGTCTCTAGAGAATGACAATCTCACTCTCCCTCTCTCTTTCTCTCTCTCTCTCTCTGTGATCCAAGCTTTCTCCCGAGGGACTGGCCGTGACATATCTCCAGTTAGGCCCACATTAGAAAGTCTCTCTGACTACCATGGGTGTAATGCAATACCAGTCTGGAGACAATAATGGGCTAGGAGGTCCATAAGTCTTCCTCGGGGACAGCTGGCATGGAAACCATGTGGTATGGACACTTGTTTTTTCCCCCTTTTCACTTTAGAGAGGGAGCGATAACAGTAATGTTTCCCTGCAACTTTAAATGTTGCAACACATTGTTGTCGCAACAACATTTGCTCTCATGATTCATGGACATTTTATACATAAATGGTGTGTTTATACAAGATATCATTAACATAAACAATACTAAAGGGGAATTTAATTACTGAGGGGAAAATCCATTACAGGAAAATGCACAAGTTAAGCATTAAATAGGCTAGGAGGTATATAGGGCAATATGGTGACACTTATTGTTACCATGACAAATTACATTTTTAGTGCTTCTGGTCAACTGCAAACTTTTAAAAAAAGAGAGCACAATTAGGCATGTTTAATTGGATTTAGTGCAGAATAATCATACAAATAAGAAAGCATTCTTGAAATCCTCCTTTTATCATACTGCTGACCTAATAAAGTTCCTTTGCAGTTTCACCAGTCAACATATGTCAATGATCATTTATTATTTGAATGTCATGTTAATTTGGGGGAATAGGGTGCATTTTTAGGGGTAAAAAGGTTACGCAACGTCTAGAGAATCCACGCTGGTATTGAGGAGTACCAGTTTCAGGTTTGATTTCAACAGAAAATCCTGGATCGAATATCAGAGGGGAGCAATCAAATGAATCTGATTCAGTGCTGAAAAGCAAGACTGAGACAGCACATGAACAGATCACGTGACAATGTTCCTCTGAGGTAGTAGCATGTTTAGAGTCATTTGGGATTTAGAGTAATCTTAGGATCCACTTTTGTTAATCCTAAGTGATTTAATTAGCAATAGCTTACTTCAAAGATCTGTATCTTTAAAGAAGGTCTATTTGACTAATGTAATTTGGTATCAGCCCATGATCTTTCTATACTGGCATCAAAATTAGAAAGAGCAGTATTGTTCCAACTCCAAAGGCACTTTTCCATACGTATACAGGAACCGTGCTGTACCTAAACTGTACTGCGATGGCAGAACTTGTAACACTCTTTGTTTTCCAGTGTATCCGGTAACAGTGTTTCGGATGCGTCAGCAGTACAAATCTCTCCACAGAGTCTACGGGTGGTCTTCACCCCAAAACCTCGTTCATGGAGTCGAACCAGCGGAAAGTTCTTCTTTCAGAGCTGCTTTTGCAATTGAGCTCCTTTAATTGTTTATAGTCTTGTTTGAGTTTTCTGCATTTTTTTGTTTTCTGCATTTTTTAGCCATGTGATGAAAAACCTATCCCAGTTAAATTGTTAGTGATGTGCTGGTACACCATCACACTTCCCACAGCATTACAAATAAATTTGTTAGCGGCAAAGAAAACTCCCACTGAAACTTATCTTCAGCCCAAACAGACAGTAGTGCTTGTACTTTGTCGACTTTCCAGCTGTTGTTTGTATCTCCACTGTTGTTGGTTTTGTTTTCATAGACAGTAAAATAAAACAATGGCCTCATTCCATGTGTGATGACAACATTTCAACATTTTGACCAGTCAGAAGGCAGTGATGCCATCAGCTCAGCAGCAGCCTTCTTTCAGCCCTGCCATCGAGCACAACAATGATAACAAGGGTACGGGCTCCTTTATATGTAATTGAAAAACATTTGTTCACGAAAAACATGGTTTCTTGTGCCAGTGGAAAAGCACCACAATTTGGGGGCTTTTTTTCATCTTTGCCCTGGTTATTTAGTTGAATCAGCTGTTATAGAACATTTACCTGTGTAGCGCAGCTGCCAGGATTAGGAATCATCCAATTAGGTCTATTTTTAAGCCAAAAGCGAGAAAATACTCTTATATGCCATGTTTCATGAACAAACCAACGCCGAACCACTGAAATGATACTTCGAAACACTGTCAAAGTATCCATTTGACCCGTTTCAGGAATGAAGGCATACTAATGAGGAACTTGTGCAGTGGAGCAGAATTCTGCATAAATCTTTTCGGCAGACGCGAATCTTAAGCTCCGTGTGCAGATAAAAGGCCTCGAGAACTCCATACGTCAATTCCTATTCCTATTTGCCAGCAATTAACAATAGGGGAAAATCCATTACCGTCACATGGGGAAGTCAGCATGTGCCCAGTAAAAATCAGGCATTCTACAGGGAAGTGCAGCATCTCTTGTGCAGTTCAAGTGCTGGGTAATTAAAATCTTGACTGAGAGGTGTTTCAGATTAGCTGCCTTAGAGAATTACAGAGAGAGAAAGAGAGAGAGAGACAGAGAATGTGTATTTAGGTGAAGGAGAGTTCAGTCTCTGTCACTAGTCATCCAGTGTCTCATCTGTTTTGCACTGGACTTCACACCTGACGAACATCAGATTTTGCACGCACTTCCAATACAGCTGGGGTTTTCATTACAGCTGAAACGCTGAACCACCGGGGATCTGCCAATACATAAACATGTTCTTCCAACACTGTCAGGGCATGTCGTCAGTGTAGTTTCACTCTCGACAACGGAAACCGCCATGAGCAACCGCCAGGGCAGACATATAATGGCGGTTTTCTATGCAAAGGCAAAAGAGGCCTAGCAAGAAAATAAAAAAGGTGAGACATACATATAACAGTGAGTTCTGTCTTAAGCAATAGCCATGTCTTTGTGATTAGCGACTAGTGATCAAGTCCACTCTAAGTGCCCCGCAGCACTCCAACATCTCAGTTTTGACCATTTCTGAAACCTGATTCAAGGCCAAAGAGCCGAACAATGTCCTAAAACATAAACCCAGAGGTAATGTTAATAGTCTTGTGTGGAGCCAACATGATTACTCAGTTTAAACAAATAATATCAATTAAACCTGACTTTCACAATCACTAATGACATGGTGACAGTAAAGAAAGGATAATACTTTAAGAAAGAGATAAAGACTTTTCATTAATTGTTATAAAAACTTTCAAGACTCCACAACGGAATGCCCAACTCCAATCCTAGAGAGCCGATGTCCAGCACACGGCCTTCCAGGACCAGAGTTTGGTCACACCTGCACTACATGGCTTGTTATTTTTCAGTTAAGTCTTAATAACTGTTGACCAATCTGAGAACTCTGATCGTCAAATTAATTAGTAGATTACTCAATTGCCATCCCCAGGCTAGTGCTGACATTGGTAATGTTGGGCCAATATTCTGGACATGGATTGAGCCAGGTCTTAGACTAAACAGAAACCCTAGTGCTGGTTCATCACTGAAAGTAATTCTTAGTCTAATCTGGAAGTAGGGAATTGGCTCATATTGTTTAAATGGTGCAGTAATACCCCAGCCCTCCACAAAGCAGACTGGGGTTTCGATTCTCCGTCCAGAAATGACACTACACTACACCAATACACCAAAGCTATATTTGTTAGCAACATGACTAACCTTCTAAGTTGGTCTGAAAGGAACTAATGTCAAATATATTTCTAGATCAATGCTGAACATTTTTAAATGGTACAATCCTTGTTTCCTATGGCATCAATACTCTTCATGTCAAAGATGTTTTCCTGCATACTCTTTTGATACACATGGAAAGACCTCCTCAGTGGTCCGTTATGCAAAAACGGTAGCACTAAAATGGCATGGTAACCTGTTTAGAGATTGGTGATCACTCATGTTTTCAGCAGCACTAAACCATTTCTCATTAAACTAGCATCCTGATACAAGTTTATTGTCCTACTAGTGAGCTAACATAAGTGAGGGCTAGAGACAGCTAATTTGAACGGTTACTATAAAGCACCTAATAGCGGTCTCCGTATATACTGGGTTCAGTGCTCAGTGCTCCCCGTGTAAATTAAAACAATTTTTTAATAATTCTCATGCCTATATCTGCACTGCTTGTGTGAACATGAGCCTCACTTTAGTTTGAACTAACCTTCTCCTGACTTCTAACTAGGACAGTATAGGAACAGAACGACCTCACTAGGAGTTTTTATTACTGTGGAAAGATTTATTTTTCTGTTTACAGATGGCAGTCACATTATGTCTGTAGCTGAATGCCACAGTCTGGGTTTCTTGTTCTTGTTCAGAATTCCCTGAAGAGTAGTATTATGTTTATTTAGATGTGTTTATCTAGGAGAAAAAGAGACCCTCAAGTTTTCATCTGCCCTTGGTTTCAAAAATAGTAACAAATCAAATATTTCAAGGTATCTTATTGACTAATACACTAATAGTGAATTTCAGCCGTATGCTTGAATTGAGTTTAGTATGAGAAACTTATTCAACAAACTTGTTAGAACACAGATTATATACATCGTTGTGCTTTTTAATCTCTTCTCATCTGCTGTTCTTCTTCAGCCTAAAAAAGATTTTTGATGCAGAACACTAAAGAGTGTCATTAACTTGGATCCACACTCAATTTTGCTATTTGCAGCCTCCCGATTCAATTATAAAGGAGGTTCACTGGTACACTAAGTATGCAAAGAACACTGCAAATGAAATTATTTTAAGGAGCTTATTCTGAATCAGGTGGTTAAATATTCAGTTCTAGTATATTATACTGACCCTGTTCGATAAGTTGTGGGCCTTCAGCTGCACGTTTTCTTCCCATGATTGACTGTTTTGACACAATTAGTGGACAGGAGAAACAGATAATTCAAGAATGTAGCATTTAAAACAAAGCAGTCTTTGCTTTATAGCAGACATTTGCATACCAATGAGTGGTCAATCAGTCCATTAGAAAAGACACTTTGGAAAACAGAAGCCCTAAAACCAGTCAGTGCTGAAGTGATCTGTGTGACATATGGTTAAAGACACCACATGTTCGGATTTCACCCCTAAGCATACGTCGATTTAATCCTCTTCTTAGGTTTCTTAAACAAGAAAGTGGAATTTATAGCACTGTTCGGCTTTAAGAATAGGAGGACATTGAGAATAATGCGGTCAATCGCACAAATGCACCGTTTCCCATCCCGATTTGGAGTGAAGTTGTGTGTCTAGCTGCAGGGGTAGCTGAAGGTTACTGCTGAATAAAATTCACCCCCCTTGTCTTTTGGCTGCGTGCTCTTTAAAAGATGTGACTTTATTTGCCAGGTCGGGGACAGTGAGCGGTTTAGAGCAGGAAAAAGACACTGCTTTCCTACAAAAGCTGAGGAAAATCTGCGACATCCTCAACGTCCATAACCCTCAGAATCAAAGGCTGGGCAGGTTTTCCACTGTGCTGCTTGGGAAGGCCCTCATTTTAGTGTTTCCCAAGCTTTAACAAACCCATCTGAACCTCATGAAGGTCTTATTAATGAGATGATGAGGAGGGGAAACACTACCGTGTACAGGACTGGGAGGGAGGACCAGGTTCGGTTAAAAAAAATCACAGATTCTTCACGTATCTGTACTTTTAAGGCACTACACACTGCACGCCTCTGGTTTTTCGTAAATGTCCTGAGGATGGTATTTCTAATGCAGTAACCAGCACCCTGTGGCCATCATGTGGGCTGCATCAAGCACCGAGCAGCATGGACATGCAAGCTAGGACTCCAAAGCCATTCATGTGTAGCCAATTCAGGTTTACAAAAAACACTTTTAGACTCATCTCTATAAATTCCTAAGAGGAGATAAACATCTGAAGCTTCAAATGACAGCAATATTTTATGCCTAGTTGACTTAAATATGTGGAGGAAAGATAAATAAACACAGGAACCCACTGCTAACAGTCCAATGGTTATCCCTTAGAGCACACATGTCTCCAGCAACATGTTAGAAGGTTCCACTTACAAGCCAAGTCCCTTCCTATCCACCCTTTAAATGACTAAGTTAATATTATCTTCTCGCGTGAGTCGGGCTCATCCAAACTTCTTCTCGTCCTCAAAAACGTGCGCCGGACACACTACGTGGACAAAAGTATTGGGACGCCTTTCCCTTACAACAACCGGGACTTTAATCACATTGCATTAAATGCACAGACTTTAATATAGAGATGGTCCCCTTTAGCAGCTGAAACAGCTTCCACACTTCTTGGAAGTCTTCCTACACGATTTTGGAGTGTTTCTGCGGGAATATATACTCAGTAGAGCTTTTATGAGGTCAGGCACTGATGTTGGAAGAGAAGGCCTGGCTCGCAATCTCTGTTGCAGTTAATCCCAAAGGTGTTTGATGGGCTCTGTAGGGGCCAGTCAAGTTCTTCCACACCAAACTCATCCAACCATGTCTTTATGGACCTGGTGGCCACAGTCATGCTGGAATAGAAAATGACCTTCCCCAAACTGTGTCCACAAAGTTGGAAGTCCAAAAGATCTTAGTATGCTGAAGTATTAAGATTGCCCTTCACTGGAAATAAAGGGGCCAAGCCCAAAACCCCGAAAAACAGGTGTGTCCCAATACTTTTGTCCACATAGTGTAGCATCCGCACACAATGGCAGGTCGTCACGTTTGGGTAACTACAACAACGCTCCATTCTCATCTGAGCCTCCTCCTCACAACTTACCGCAGCAGAAGACGGAGGCTCCACTCCGAAAAAGGATGAAAACCCATCGAAGGAGGGTGAGAAAGACGTGTCGTTTAGGCTAGTCCATCACACGCGTTCCTCTCTCTTCCCACGCCGTGGAGGAGCCTATCTGCCCGGCTGAGTAACGTTAGTGGCTACAGGAGTAGATCCAGGCGTTGAAGGAGGGGGCGGGGTTCACACTTGCGAATGTTTTTTTTCCCACCCATATTCCGATAAACCCCGCCTTCTTACCATTCTTAGCCATTGATTGGCTAATATTCGCTCATCTTCCTTACACCGATTGGCTGATAGTTCATACTCACGGGCCAATTATGAATTCCTAGCCAATCCGAAAACTGAGAGGCGGGATTTGTTCTGAATACGAGTGGGAAAAAATATCGCATTAACGCACGCATACTCGTACAAACTTGATATTTCTATCTTTGTGGGGACTTTGCCCTCGATTTCAGCAAAATAATGTTTATGCTACAGCTAAGTTCAACTTCATGAATTAAACTAAATCATTCTTCATTAAAACGTCGTTTTAATGTAATTTTATTGTCTTATTTATTCACTCTTCTTCCTGGTCCAAATGTGCTGACATGTCCAGTCACCCTGGGGGGATATGGGGTCTCCACAAAGAGCTTAAAACAAACGCACAAAAAAACATCACTACACACACACACACACACACACACACACACAGAGTCTCTCTCTCACACACGCTCACAGAGAGAAATAGTCACGCAGTGCCCACTCATGCGTGAAAGGGGATCCAAACACAATCAGAGCAAGTCCCTATAAAGGAAAGCTAAGCTACAAAAATGGGACACCGGGACACCGGGACACTGAGGGCGGGTGGTCGTCTCCCCGCCCGCCGTCCCGCACCCTGGGTCCGCACCAAGACGGGATCCACAGCACGCGCGTTTGGGGGCGCACTCGCCCGTGCATCGTCTGGATTCAAAATGAATCGGAGCGTAATCTGGAGCGGCAGGCGAGGCTTGCGCGTCTGTTTGGAGCGAGAGTGCGCCGTCAGCCGCGTTAATGCGTGCCGTTTGTGCGCCAATATGAGGACAAAGGGAGTGAAGGAATGCAGAATAACGCGTGTTGCTCTCTCAGCATGCCACCCCTCCTCCATCTCCTCCTCCTTCTCCACCTCCTTTCATTGGCTTCTTCAACATGGGATCCACAGCTAGTCAAGACAAGAAGGTGTTTATTCTCTGTTCAGCCATCTACACAGTACACAGTGAAATAAAAACAATGGTGCAACACAAAGAACAAAAAACAGAACACCACAATGACTCCAAAAGTGCGGGCAGGACATGATTAAAGAGAGAGTGCACAAATTATTAAAAAAATTTTAAAAAGAGCATGAGTGCAATAATTTACTTGACAAAACAACATACTTTGGAGTCGACAGTATTATGACATGCTGTGGTCTAGCAGCACAGTTGTTAAGTGTGCAAAAATTGCAAAGGAAGGCAAAGATTGAGGTAGACAGCAATAAATAATTCTGCAAAATAACAAGTAGCAGCAACAGGATTAGGAGTCAGATGGCCTGGGGGCAGGAACTGCTCCTTATCCTGGTAGTGAAGGCCTGCGAAACCTTCTGCCAGATGGAGGGAGGGAAAGGGGTCTGAGGGGTGTGTGTGAGGTCACCAACAATGCTTGTGGCAATGCGGATGCAGCGTGTGATGTAAATGTCCGTGAAAGAGGGAAGGGAGACCCCGATGATCTTCTCAGCAGTCTTTATTATCCTCTGTATGGTCCTGTGATCTGATGCAGCACAATTACTGTACCACGCCAGGATACAGCGACAGAGAACACTCTCTAGACATCAAACATTAGCGCCAGCACTCACCAGTGTTCTTGTGATTGCAAGCAAAGCCTCACAGCAATGTTCCAACATCTAGTGTCCTTTCCAGAAGAGCAGAAGCTGCAGCAAAGGAAGAACAAGCCCCCTTTTGAGACCCTTAATTTCAGAAGATACTCTGGATGAGCAGGTGTCCACACACTTTTGGACATGCAGTGTATTTATGATCTGAAAAGACGCAAGGCTATAATGAGGTTTGGGCGCTAAAATAACATCAAAATATACTCTGCAAATGAGCATAGGCAATTAAGTGTGTGTAGCTTTGGCACAAGCCTAGTGGTCCAACTGCTGATTACTAAATGTGAGCAGAGTACAAAAGAAAAGTCATTAATTTTTCCATGGGACACTCGCACCCAGAAGAACTCTACTGGGGAAAACAACAAAGACTCACACACTTTTATCTTAGGCTGGGCACACTTTTGTAGGACATGACCCTCGAAACGACAGGGATTTGTACATTTTAATTATCCCACTACATTATTTCTATGCTTTTACCCCAGGATGGATATAAATGATATGCCATTTGAAGCTAACTAAATTCAGTGAACAATATCATTACTCACTGTGTCTAGTGCACTTTGCCAAGGTCAGGCCCAGTGCAGCTGAAAAGGCTCTGTTGTTAGCTAATGGAATAGACCTAACTCAAAAGAAAAGCTTACGTTGATGGATTTAAAAATGACTTTATTACACGCTCAGACATGAGTTGCCTTTATAAGGAAAAAAAGAAGATAGATAGTCATGTTTTTCTGCTGTTTTTTATTGCAATAGTTTCGTGAAGAACATAAATTATACTGGATGGTTGTATGGAGCTCATAACTTTGCATTTCCACTGGGTGCAGATTATGGTGCTAAAATACTGTCATTATATATGCAAATCCGAACAAACACAGTCTAATCCAAATAAATGTACATCTCATTAAGTGAGCAACTGAAGTACAGTAGACTGAAGCATGGGAAATACTTTGTCTTCTGGGTTAAAGCAGTAATCCCCAACCGTCCTAGAGATCTGCGTTGCTGCCGTGTTCAGCTCGAGCCTGCATTTAACGTGGTGCCCCCTGGCTTAAAGCTCCAGTCATTAGCCAGAGCAGGTGCTGCAGATTGTAGCTGGAACTAGATGTTAGGAAGGCAGATCTCCAGGATGGACCAGCATTGCTACGTCTGTTGTAAGCATGCCTACTCATGTCTCAATGCAGTGCCACCACAATTTTGAGAGTTTCCAGTTTAGATCCTGCGGAAGTGCAGTGGGTAACGCTGTTCGAATCCGGGTCCTGGGTTTCCTCTGCTTCCCCCCGCAGTCCAAAGCCATGTGCGTCAGGTGAATTAGGGTTTCTAAATTGTCATATGTGAACGCACCACGGCACACAGTGTGAACAGCATGAAATTCTTCTCTGTGTGTTAAGAACGTGAGTGAGTGTCCAGTTGAATCCAGTTTAAGGAGGACTTTCTGCAAAACTACAAGCAATCTCGGGTAAATTTTAAATGTACTTTTATATAAGTGCGTTTCTTTATCACAGGCTGAGGGATTCCCAGTGGGTGAATGATGTGTTTGTGCAATGCATGCTGGATATTGTATTTAACCCAATCACCAAGTGAAGCAGTGGGCAGCAGGAACACAGCGCCCGGGGAGCAGTGTGTGTGGGTACCTCAGAGGTGCCACTAGCAGTCCTGGGATTTGAACACACAACCTTCTGGTCACAGGGCTAAGTCCCTAACCACTAGGCCACCCGCACCCATTGACCCCAGGATAGGCTTGGAGTACCTGCAACCCTAGTGAGGATTAAGTGGTTACAGAAAGTGAGTGAGTGTCCAGTTTAATCCAGTTTAAGGAGGACTTTCTGTAAAACTTTGGGGTCAATTTTAAATGTAATGCATGCTGGATATTGTAGTCAGAGAACGAACATAAATGCAAAAAAGGATTAAAGGCAGCAGGATAAAATGTCATTTAACAAGAGCAGCATTACCGTTGTTGCCATTGCGTACAGCCCCTTAGGTAAGTGAACAAATAACATTGAATTAAAAACCTCTATTAGCCGGTAAATAAAGTCCATTGGGGTAAAAGAGTACATTTCTGCTCTCAGTGATATCCAGGGGTGAAGCAGGAGCTGCAGTAAGTCCTAAAAAAGTGAATTGGAGAGTCCTGCTTCATCTTGGTCTCAGTTAACTTGACTGTGTGTACAGTAAAGTGAAGTGTCCATTCTTCATACAGGAACACACCACAGCACACAGTGTGAACAGCACAAAATCCAAGTGAAGCTGCAGGCAGCCAGGAACACAGCGCCTGGGGAGCGGTGTGTGAGGACGGTACCTTACTCAAGCATACCTCAGACATGCCACTAGCAGTCCTGGGATTCAAACCCATGACCTTCTGATTGCAGGGGCAACTCCCTAACCACCAGCTGCCCCAGATATAGAGTCTTTTTTTCTGGATAAAGGGTCTCTAGAAAAAGAAAATGGACAAACATAGTGTTTTTTAAATAATAAAATCTAATGTAATATAATATTTTTCTGTTTTTTTCTGTTGCCTAAGCTGATGAGTCAGTAGAACAACAGAACTTGGTCATCTTCATGGTACTTTTCTCGCCCGGATGGCCATTTATTAGTGTAAAGGCATGGCAGCTGATGTGCTTTTTGTAATGAACTTTGTCTACAGAAAACGCAGAAAGAGCCATCTGCCAGAGAAGCAGTATTGTTCGTTAAGCAGCCGAGAGATGATGTTCGTGTCGGGATGTAAAGCACTGTGTAGCACTGTGTCAGTGCAGCTGTTTACAGTAGAGTGTAATGTGAGGAAGTGATCACTGCTTAATCTAAAACGCTCAGTTCATTATTTAACACTTGGAACTTGGCACGACCATGTTCCCCTTGACTTAAGTGTCATTGATCAGCCAAGATATGTTTTATGCCCAAAGTGTGTTTCCTTAATTTTTCACTGGAGGCTACAAGGCCTCAGATCATCACTTGCTTTAAACCATGTCAGATTTATACTTACTAACTAACTGACTAACTAACTATCTATCTATCTATCTATCTATCTATCTATCGATCTATCTATCTAGCTATCTATCTATCTCTCTATCTCTCTCTCTTTCTCT